>WOGR01005820.1:0-13512 GCA_015342045.1 Leptinotarsa lineolata | reverse complement strand
AAAATCAAAGAAGCCGCTACTTTATAGTAGAAGCGACAACGCCGCTCCGTCTGAAATATTTTAGGCGTGTAGGTCATATTGACTTATGCATACTGTGGAATTTTCAGGTTGATGCGTTGAATATTTGCCAGAAAGGGCTAATTAACGCTCATCATGAAAAGGCCTGTATTCCTCCATTTGGTAGTTTCCATTCTATATGTTTTAATGAAGCGGTTTAAATTCAAAGTATGTTTTTAGAAGTTAGTTTGCATATACCATGCGTAGAAAAATTAAAATAATAGTTACCTGCAATCTATGAGGAGTGCATGATCTTTTTTACCCATGAACGATATAAATTGGTCCATAATACCACATGGCATTCCTGCATAATCATGTTCTGCCTTTTGGCATGCCAGAGCTTTATCGGTGACCCTGAAAAACGAAGGGTTCCATCTAATCTTATACCAGTCCTAGTTGAATATACTTACATAGTTCCTTTGCTTCCGGTAAGTTCATCCAAAAGTAAATAAGTTGCTACTTCGAGAGATGCACTACTGGATAATCCACCACCAATTGGCACGCTCGAATGTATTACTGCTTTGAAGGCAGGCGGAATTTCTCCGATGTAGTTTGCAATAACTCCTTCAAAAATAAAACGAATTATTCAATAAAAGACACCAGGCACCCGAGACTGATGTCTGGAAACAGTGCTAAGCAATGATATTTTTGGAAAGATTTACAAAATGATCAATACAACAGACAATAGGACAATAATATAATAATTTGAATGTACCCAAAAGTACGTCCTATGTAAATAAAGGAGGAAGAATTTTATTTTCAGCTCTTCCAGGCACAACGTTTTCCACAATTGTGACAACGCTATTCTTCGGAAAGCCCTCTTCCCTAGAGCTTTTTTCCCACAATGTTGATTCTTTTGCAGAAGGTCGTCCATGATAACTTCGCTTCACTTTATCGCTAGATGTCGGCCTAGCATCGAAATTTGTTGCATTTCGGACACCTAGATTATTATCGAAGAAGGTATGTATTCCACAAATTTTGGAGCTTGGAGCTAGACCTACTTGATTGGGTACTGTCTGCTATAATATTTCTGTAGTAGAGTTTCTGCGATGATACTTGCTCCATAGTTGGTATTGTTGTCTATATATCACATTTGCAGTTTTTGATCACCTCTTCTGTAACCTATTCGATCTTTATTACTCTAAACCCCTCTTTCATAGCCTGTTTGTTGATCTTGGCTAACTTCGACTCATCTTACTCTGAATATAGATTTCTGCACTTCATTGAAACTTTCTGTAACCTCAACTCGAACCTTTTTTATTTCATTTTTCTACCACAAATATTTCACCTTGGACTTGCAGGATTTTTTGTTTTCAATTTCTCTTGGTCGCACCTCCTAGTTGTGGGTATTTTGTTGCAAAATATGATGCAAAAACTCGAAATTTCTCAGTTGGTTTGAGTCGATTTCACCCCCCCCACTTTTAACCTTGAAACAACCTTCACATAAGTCGCACAATATAGTCAAGGTGACTTTGAGGGAGTGTTTCGGGTTTAACCTTAAACGACCTAGATCTACACTTTACGTCAAGGTAACTTTGAGGTAGTATTTTGGGTTTGACCTTGAATACTCCTCATTCACTCCCCCATATTTCTGACAAGGTGACTTTGACTTCGAATGAAGTCGAGCAAGTTACGCGGCAGTCTTGAAGATTTGAACCTACACGACATAATGTAGCCAAGGTGGCTTTGAGCGAGTCTTTTTCCATTTGACCTTGAACGACATTAATCTACGTCACATGACGGGTTGTTTCAGCAGTGCCTTTGTTCTTATTTTATTTATTGTTATACCCACCTTTCTTCTAGTTTCCTGTTTTATTTTTTCAACTTCCGGTCTCATTTCATTAATTTCAAGAGCTTGAGAAAATTTGCTATAGCTGCCAACTGGTGGTAATTATTAGCTGGTGTATTCACCATACCAAACTAAATCTGCCTCACTTTTCTTTTTCGTTACCCCAACGGCACTGTCACCAATGTTCTGGAGACTGAGACCCTTGAATATCATCCAGTGAGTCAATTTATATTTCAATTAAACTTTATACAAATTTCACTTATATCACTGCTTTATTTCGCTTGCTACCGCTGCCTTGCTATGGACTAAAACTGATTCTTAAACGGTTTCGGTGAAACTAACTAAGGCGGAGTTTCTGCAGTTTGCCACACCCTCTTTCTTCCTTGATCTTCAGTAGCTTTTGGTTGTTTGTAAATTCCGCCAGCATGATGCATCATCTTTCCATTTTGTTCTACATAGATTGATGTATTCCGTTGAGTTATCGCTCACTAGCCGTATTCGCAACAATATCAAATCTGAATCCATATAATGATCTAAGGAACTTGTGAATATGTAGCACACTCAAGTTGGAGTCCTTTAGTGTAGGTTAGTCCAACGTTCCTAATTAAAAAGACCATATTTTGCCTTTAGATAAGGCAAAAGAAAGATAGATGAAAACAAATTTCTTATATTAAGACAAAATAATGATCCGCATAATTTAATTTACCATTTCAGTAGTGCCATACTTTTCAGATTTCATAATTATGTTAGGAAATATCTCTTTTTAGAACAGATTAAGATAATTGTACCTATACATAACTACATTTGTTTTCCAAATATTTCCCAAATTATATATTTATTTATCATGTGACAATGTTACATTGGATTCAGTGAGAATTATCCAAGTATATCATTTAATAGTTAAATTTATAGTTGAATTTCAAGTTTATATATTACCTTTAACATACATAGCCCATTTTGGACCATCACGTGAAATCGCTCTTATTAACGCATTTTTACCAGGAATCTCAAACTTTGTTTTTTGTTCCGAAAAATTGCTAGTTGTATGTATAAAGACTTCATTGCCATCGATTTTCTTCCCTACAATAACGGTGACTAAAGGCAGGGCCTGAAACATATAAAAATGGAGGAAATTCGAAAAAATATTTCCAATTGTTCATTCTCATGAAAAACTTCCACAACTCCCGTCGCTATAAAACAAATCAGCAAACTATCGCCAAAACAAAGTTATTTTATTAATACAAGTCAAGTCTATAAGCAATCGACTACAACCGGTCTGCAGCTGAAAAATTAGCAATCCAAAAAAATATCAAAGTATCAAGTTAGATTGGACAATAAAAATTAAATAAAAAATAAAATCAAATTCAGACAATCTATCAAAAGGGGACAAAGGGTTGAATGAGTACAAAAAAAATCCAAATTCCTTGAAGAAAGCATGTCACCACGATTTTTCATTACAAACATTGAATTGAGGAATATTTATTTATTTATTTACAATACTCTACAGAATAGAGCCCAATTACAGAGCAGGAATCAACTGTAGGACATGACTTTACATTTATCCGAATTTAGAGACAAGTTATTTCGATAACACCACTCTACAACCTGTCCTAAGTTTGCTGAGAGGTTCTGACAATCACCTATGTTCTCCACGAGGCAGTATAGTTTTAGGTCATCGGCATACAAAAGGAAATATACATCTATAACGTCTGCGATATCATCAATGAAGATATTAAAGAGCAGCGGTTCCAGATTTGACCCTTGTGGAACACCGGAAGAAGCACTATATTGTTTTCGATTCCGTAGATAGGACTGGAAGAGTGCAATTAAGGAAGGGTATAATCCAAAAGCTACTAGTTTGTTAAGTAGAATGCCATGGTCTAGCTTGTCGAATGCCTTAGAAAAATGTGTTTAAATTACATCAAACTGGGCTCTGTTGTCAATAGATTCAGCAATATGTTGGGTTACCGTCAAAAGGTTGATGACCGTTGAACGATTTTTCATTATACTTATATTGCATCTTACGTGACATCTCCAGCAGAAACTCAAAAACCTTTGCAAAGTTGCAAATAATAGAGATAGGGCGATAATTTGAAATATCTCGTCTATCTCCTTACTTGAAAATGGGACAGACTTTTGAGGATTTTCAGATCCTTGGTATTGTAGTCGATTTTATGCAAATATTAAGTAGTATTGAGAGAGGGCGAGCCATCACAATTGCACAATCTTTCAGTATGAAAGCTGGAATATCATCTGGACCAGTAGTTCTTTCAGGCTTAAGCGACCTTAGTGTCTCATATACTTCGTTTTCACTGAAGCTTGATATATTGAGAAAATGATTATTATCAGTGTCAGAGTTTGGTTGAGAAGGGGAAGAAGCGGTATATAATTGTTTAAAAAGGTTTGCAAAACCGTTCAAGATATTAGAAGGCCCCTCCAGCAATTCACCTTCAAAACTAGAAGTATATGACATACATCCAGTGGAGGACCAATACAAACTAGAACAGGTGGTTACCAAAAAACGGAGGATCTCTTTCTGCCTAATGTATTATTGGATGATTCTAGAGCACAAAAGAAATTATGATCTGCAGTTTTCGAAGTTTGGCTCCACGACAGAATATCTATGGAAGCATCGATTTGTTTATGGACGGGGTTTCAGTTTAATATTGATTTGCGTCTATGTAGAGGAATGGTCAAGTTTACTTTTGAATCTGTTATCATTCAAGATTAAGAAGTATCTTCTCATGATATTTTTTGTTAATCTAGTTTATTATATTTCAATGGTCCTATCTATTCTCGTTATCGTATTTGTTTTCGTCTGATTTCAAAAAATGAAAATTTTTCCTACTTTCTAGTCTCATTTTCTTGTACGGCATGTTGTTAGGAAAAATCCCAGTTGTGTTTAGTATGTGCATTTATAAAAACCGTACGAGGCTTTTCGAGAAATTATTCACTCCTCGGAGTTGTATTTTCACGTGCTTCACTGTCAGCTAACTGCATTAGGCTGAAAGTCATGTTTACTTCATCACAATGAAAATCATTTATTTTCAAGAGGTATCGTATGCCTTCTTGAAAATTTATCATGGGCTTTGCGGTCCATTATGATATTCAAGTTACACTTCATTTGAAAGTTTCAACGATGTATATAGCCAAACTTTTTCGACAATTAAATCCATCAACAATTGAGAAAATATGTGATACTCCTTCACTTTTTAATTCGATTCGGAAGTAGGTGGTGAAACTGAAGAGAAAAAATTAGTTCATCAAATGGTCAAAATGAACACCTGTAAATGATATTATTCTATAGTTCAGAAATGAGAACTTGAAATAGATCATTTTTTCTTTTAATTTTATCACTTTGTCACTGATAAAGTTGTTGACATTCAATCAAAGTTATTAAAAAAAAATTGTCAGCTGCATTTTATAATTAGAGATGCTTTCTTACAGTCATTACATTACGGTTTTTCACATTTTTAATGAGTTGAATACCTACAAGCTGTTTCAATTTCTACGTGAAAATCGTTCTAAAATTTTCAGCTTTCAAGATCAAATATCGAAACTGTCACAGCCAGAGTACAGAATTGTTGACCAGGGTCAACTGAATCATTCCCGAGTTAATAATAATTTCCGCTCTAATATAAAGCGGCATGTCACAATTGTTAAATACCGCAATTCCCATTTACATGATAATGCAAACTTTTCTAATTAAAATGGATTGCATGAATGCCAGTTATATTAATTTCAAATGGTTTTTGCATGGAATTCTGAGATGCTTTATAAATTTTCACAGCCAATTTTTCTTTGTTTTCCACGTTCAACGTATTTCTCCATTTCAGTCTGCCTACTTCATGTAGGTAGGTAATTCTTTTATCGATATGATATCTAGAATGTTGAAATAACGTATGTATGAAACCTGAAAGAAATATTTGTTATCAGAGAAACAACTATATCTCGTGAACGAAGGTCCAAAAAGCAAGAAAAAACTTCTCGTACACAAATACCCTAACAAAATAGAATAATCTTCACATACTTGGGCATACTTGAAGATTGGCTATAAATCAGATCATTTAAAGAAACAATTTGTTCAGACCAGTCTCAAACTCCCTACACTGTAGGTTAATGGACTGACATCTATCAAAAAACAACTACTCCTCTGGCTAATATCACGGAAGGCGTTGGATTATATCCGACAGGTGTCAGTGCAGGAATCTTTACTGAAATATTTCCTGTATATGCTGTTGGCGATTCAACTGACGGAATCGATTTTCAATTATTGGTCAATAATTGACTGCCGGAATCGATTTTCAATTATTGTTCAATAATTGACAATCGATTCCGGCAGTTGTATCGCCAACAGCATATGCAGGAAATACTTCAGTAAAGAATTCTGCACTGACACCTGTCGGATATAATACAACGCCCTTCGTGGTATTAGCCAGGGGAGTGGTTGTTTTCTGATAGGTGTCAGTCCATTACCCTACAGTGCAGGGAGTTTGGGACTGGCCTGAACACGTTGCAGTCTGAAGACTTTTCACTTTTTACATTGCAGTCTGAAGACTGCAACGTGAAAAGATTCATACATACAAAAAATGAATATTCCGAATAGAGTTAATCAAAAAATGTTTATGATGGACCGACAAACTCCGATACAGTTTTTTTATATATCTATAATATTCCACACTTTTATTTTTGAGTGAATTTGTCCAGTAAAAATTTAATATGGTTAATGTTGTATTGGCTATTACTATTTTCTTCCACATGACAGTTCAGTCATAGGTTAGTACTTTTGTGATTCTCAGACTTGTACGAAATTTTTATAATCGAAAACTTGTTGAATGAGTATGTTTCAAGTGAGCCGGAGTAATCGAAGTGAAGTCCGTGAACCAAGAACTGATAGTATACACGAAAAAGTAATTTTTGGGAGTTACCTTTACGCAAACAGTTAAATATAAAATGTTTTGAAGAGATATTCCAAATTATTTTCAAATATTACCATTTGACATTTCCTAGCTATGAACTCGACAGCATATCGTTAAATTATTTCTTGAGGCACCATACGTGATAATGCATTTTCATTTTCAAGTCCATTTTTATTTTCAACTCTAATTCAAACACCATAACATTTTTTTTTCCTTTTCCTTTCCTATTCCTTGATTGCAGGTTCAGGTGAAAAACACCTAAATGCCACCCCTACGTTCAACCCCCGCTTTCAAGTTTATCGCAATAATTAAAATAAAATAACTTAAAATCATGTGGTTACCAAAATTCAATAAAATACACTCAAAAACTAAAATGTAATGCAAAACGTAATGGAATTAGAATACAAAAAAGAACCATAGATGTTGACGAAGTAGATGTTCAAAATTTTTACCGCGAACGTCTTGGCAATATCCTAATCTTAAATAAAACTATCTTCTAACATTATTTAACATATCAGGCGTGATCGACCTAGTCGCAAGCGTTATTCGTTCTCTTGAGTCCACTCAAATCTGAAGGTTCAGTTTTGTATACATTGCTCTTCACATATCCCCATAAAAAGAAATCTAATGATGAAGGATCAGGTGATCGCGCTGGCCATTCAATCATTCAATCGATCCATGCCTTCCTATCCACCGATTGGGAAATGTTTCAAGGTATTGCCGGACATTAACTCGGTAATGTGGTGGTACTCCATCCTGCTGAAACTATATCGTATTTATTGAAACTTGAGGGTTTCCTGAATCGGGGTATTAATTTGCTTAACTTGGAATGACATCATTTTGAAGTGCCAAATAATTTTTGCCATTCAAGTTGCCCCCAATGAAAAAGGGACCAATGATATGGTTTCCTACAATCTCTGCCCAAACATCAACCTCTTGAGGGTATTGTGTGTGTTCTTCTCTCATCCAGTAACGATTTCTCGTTGACCAGTAGCGGCAATTTTGCCGATTAGCATGACCGTTGAGAGAAAAAGTACACTCATCAGAAAACATAATGTCTTCTAATTGATGATATTGTTATCAAACATGTCCATCATCTGTTCACAAAAATAACTTCTATCAAGATCATTTTCCATGAGCTCCTGTGTAGGTATCATTTTAGAGGATGCATTTTATTTTCTTTAAATATGTTTACTATCGATGTATTGCTAACATTGAATGTAGTGGATAACATATCCGATGTATGTGGGTTTTCCTCAAACTCAAGCATCACATTTAATTTGAGTTCATTACTCATTGCATTGGCATCTGCTTTCTTTATCTGCCCCACATGACCAAACTCGCGAAACTGCTTCTCTATTCTGCTCATTGTTCCTTGAGGTATAGGCGGTAAATTAGGAAATTTCTCATGAAATAAGCGAGCTACTTCCTGTTGTGTTCGGGTTTTGTCTCCGTAACCAATCATTTGTAAAATTGTTATTTTATGCATTTTCGTTAATCTAACCATTTTTCAGACTTGAAGTTGACGAACTTTGAACTTAAATTAAAATACTGACAACTAATGTAACATACAAAACAATTTGACAAGGCTTTTTAAACCAACATTGCCACGGAAATCATTTACAGTTTTTCAAAGAATACAATCAAAAAAGAACATTACTATGGTTTTTGATTACTTTCTTATTATCAATACCTCAATATGAAATACGTTTTTAGTATATTGCAATAAGTTTTCAGTGTATCTTATCGAAATTCGGTAACCATATGTTAATGTGGCAAGCGATAAAATTTTTGATTAGAAAATGAAGAGACCTTTCAAACGATATATCATAAGACTATACTTCCCATTTAAAAAATTGGGGATCGTACCTGTCATTCGACGGGGGTTGAAGGTGGGGGTAGCATTTTTCCGTTGAAGTATGTCAAATCATAATTTGAATTTGACGTGTTTTGGGATTTTTTAAAAATATTTACAGTAACCGGAATAATGAATTCATTCCATTTGGCTTTCACACATCGTATATATACTTTCCATTTTTGTGTGCTATTACCATTCCTCATATCTCCAACTTCATGAAATTGACTACTTTTTTTTATTTTCTTCGTTCGATTCACCACAAAATATTCAATCTATCGACTTGATAAGTTCAAGGTAGTTATCCAAAATCTGATGGGGAGAGCAATATCCGTATTGAAGTAGCGGTTATAAGTATAACGAGGCCACAGTTCATTAACTACATTTTACCAAAAACTCATCAGTTTCGAAGATCACATAGGAAAGTTACAAACTGTTGGTAATTACTTGACTATATTGGACGTACCGAAATTCCTCCGCAAAGTTTTCTCTTTTGATGCAAATAGACTTCGTGAATAAAACAAGCTAATAAACTCTATTACACTATGAATTTCGCGAGCTCCAAAGAGAAATCGAACTATTTCGCGTGGTAAAAAATTTAAACAGGAAAATAGTTTGTTTCCGGAAAATTCACAGGCTGCAGTTGTAATAATGATAAAAACCTCCAAAATCTATTACGCTTGTGCATCTGTTGATATTGCTGGCGTTTATGAAACTTCATTTGGAGGCGAGATAAGCTTATTCGTAGAATAAGACAAGGTTGGGAAAATAGAATTCATTTTGCTTTACTGCACTGAAAATGAGTTTTATTTTCAAATAGCCTTTGTAACCAGAGATCGTTTTTTTTTCTAATATAAGAGGGAGAATAGTCTGGAGATATATTGCGTATACTACTTGCTCTACGTGAAACGTAATATTCTACATAGCTACCTGCTACTTTTGTTGAGCAAAAAATCCATGATTCAGAAGTACTATCGATGACAACATTGAAATTATTATGATTTTTATTCCCTCCGATAATGAACTATTTATCCTAAATTTTAAATTTTCAAATCAGCAGTGATAATACTCAATTCCAGAACAATATGAATGGATGGAGATAAATGTTCCATAGAAGTTTCTACAGATTAGACGAAAGCTTTTGACACATATATTTTTTCAGTACAACTGGATTTTCAACTCGGTCTACACTACACTATAATTCCGCTCATCTTGACTATAATTTCAGTATGTATTTCTTCATTCTATGACTAGAGCCACCATTCCAGACGAATTTATAAAAATGTCAACTGGGACACAAAAAAACCTTTCCAACTTGGAAGTTTCTGAAACTGAATTGTTTGATGTCTTTGTATGTTCAAGAGTTTGATTTCTGCTGAATAGTAGTCAGGTTGAAATAAGTCATTGCGAAACATTAACCTCCAAATTAAAGCTGCTTATGTTCCTTCCAGGGAAGACCTACATTTTCCACTTCATATTTTTTGCTTCCTCATAATAATACATATACAAAGAAAAACTTTTCGGAGATTTCGTTTCCATTTCCTTTCGTGAAAGCCCTCACAGCAGCCTAAGGGCTTTTTAAAATGCGGCACCGTGAAAACGACATTGAAAGAAATTATGCATGATTCATGGCGATCCTTCTCTAATATAATTAGAGAGGACCCCAAAAAGAGCAACAGAACTCTGTGCCCAACAGTACTAGTTTAAATAACAAGTTTATCATTGTTAGAAGAGCCGTACTCTGTGCACTTTATTACTTTTCAGGGAATATACGATGCGACGTATAGGAAACTTAGAGTTATATTAACCAGTGGCGTACAGTGAGTACAAAATATTAGATTTGCTAAAATCAATATATAAAACAGATCGTGTTATGTTCTTAAGTCACAAAAATTTTTGTGGTGGAGTCAATGAAGTTTGATCTAGAAAATCAACGTAAGTAATATTATTGGGCATATACTTTGAAAAAATCAAGTCTTTGTTTTGGTTAGTTAATCTTCATCAGAAATGTTTCCAGTCGATATGTTTGTTGTTCATGAAAGTAACAGCTAATCGAATTCCATCGTTTCAATGCCGTGTATATTGATAATTCATCTACAATTGGTAAAACAAAAAAAAAACAGAATAACGTCCTGTTTCACTAAATAAATCAAACCAATTCATACAAAAATTCCAAAGAGATTTGAAATCAGCCATTATATATTTTTATCAAATTTTGACTTTAAAAATAGTGAAAGTAATGGAATTTGGTATTCTAGTAGACTTATTAAATGTCAACCCAATGAAAAATATTCCAATCGATTCAAAACTATATTTTTATAAGGGTGCTTCTATTTTAAATAGATGACATTGGATAAATATACGAAACTACGTAGGCAAATTAATTTTCAAAAAATATTATTTTGGATTCAAGCCACGGATTCACACGTTGAGATAATTTTATAGTTCAATTGAAGTATAATATGTTTCCATAAAACGTAAGGAAGTGATTAAGTTCAAAATAAAATCTATACAAAGATATGAAGATCATGCACAGAAGTTTCTGTGCATTTCAAACATCCGTCATGAACCCGAAACCCATATACAGGGTATTTCAAATTCAACCCCACTATTGGGATTTCCTAAACTACAGGAGATATGTCAAAGTTTAAATTGAGGTAAAGGTGCCGATTTTTGTGCTTAACAAAATAATTGTTTGAAACTTCCGAGTATATCCGGAAATATCCGGGAAAAACTGAAAATCGGAATTATCGATTTTATTTTTTTCTAGCGTTATTTGACAACCAGCTACATGTTTTCATGTTCATATTTACTATCCGACGTTTCGTCTTCTGGCCATCATCCACCATACCACAGGTATTGAAAAGAAACAACTTCATATGAGATGGTCATGACTCCATCGAAACATTTTGTTTTATGAAGACTAGTTGTCAGAACTCAGCAAACATCAAAAGTTTGCACAAATACTTTAATCGAAATGTTCTGATTCTCAAATGAAGAAAAACGAGATATGTTTAAACTTTATCATAAATTTGATAGGAATAGTACGAAAACAGTTCAAATGCGAACATTATTCGGTGTTTTGGACAAACACTCGGCTGAGTACGGTGCGTTTCAAAAATCAAGAATGAAATCATGAGTTTGTTAAAAATGCACAAAAAGTATTACAAGTGTTTGTACGAATTCCGAATAATGTTCTATCCGACTGTTGACTTTCCGGATATAAATAAAAACATATGTGTGCTTTTTTCCTATAAAATTTATAATAAAGTTTCAGTTTATCTCGTTTTTCTTCATTTGAGAATGAGGACATTTCGACTAAAGTACTTATTTGTGCAAACGTATGATGTTTGATGAGTTCACACAACTAGAATCTATTAAAACAAAATTTTTCGATGGAGTCATGACCATCTCAGATGAAGTTGTTTTTTCAACACCTGTGGTTTCAGAAGAGCAGATCATAACAAATAATACATTAATGAATTCAGAAAAAAGCACTATTTTTCTGTATAAAAAACAATGTAGCGCCCACAATACAAAAAAAATTGATGATGATTGCCAGTAGACAAAACGACGGATAGTAATTCTGAAAATGCATACGTATAGCTTAAAAAAGGATCAGTGGAAAATGTGTTTTTGGTTTTGAGCTATGTTGTCTAATAACGCTAGATAAAAATAAAAACGAAAATTACGATTTTCAATTTTTTCCGGAATTTTCAAAGTTTCGAAACAGTATTTTGTTAAGCACGAAAAATGCAACTTTACTCCAATTCAAGCTCCGAAAAATCTCTTGTAGTTTAGGTGTGGGTAATATATGAATTACCCTGTATAACCACTGTCTATCTCTTCTGAAACCAGTGAGTTCAGGTGTCCTGCAGGGCTCTCTTTTAAACATTATTTATAAATTTAAAACATTCGAACTGTTCATCTTTGGATGGTCAAACAAGAAATACCGTGAAAAAGAATCAACAAACTTTCGATGAGTAGGGTTAAATTAGAAAATATGATCATTTCTAAATGCGCTCCAACATCAGAATTTGAAAGAATGTAAACGTTGGTTGAGAGCTTGACGTATTTGTGAACCTGAGAGTCTTCCTGAGGAACTGAAAATTCCAAAAATTGCGTTCAATAGAAATGGGTACAGCGAAGGAGCCATAAGACCTAGGAAAGGAAACGCCAAAGCAACTTCAACCAAGCTGTTCAAGGGAAAATCTCTATTTCCGTATGTCAAAAATGTTACAAATCGAATTATGAGGCTTTGAGAGAAACACGACGTGAAACCAATATTTAGGCCAACAAAAACTATCAGACAAAGTCCAAGGTCAGCTGAGGACCCTAGAGAACCTCTAGGCACACCAGGGGTGTACCAGGTTCCTGCGGGTCGGTCTACATCAGTAGTTCCCAAACTTATTTTTCTCGTGGACTATTTTCAAAATTCAACTGGTTTCGGTGGACCCCCCACTACTACATTTCTACCACATTCTTAAAGTTGCCAAAAAATGAAAAATGTGTCGCTTCTAAGTTCTGTCGCTATATTCCGATAGGTATAATAAAAACGAAAAATGGTACATTTCATAACACTTTATTTATTTAAAGAATAGAAAAAATTAATAAGGTAATATAGGTTCAGGTCATGATTTTAAATAATGGGAAGGATGTATTTGATTAAGTGTCGGCAAACGATCAATGTTTGGCTTTATTTTTGTGAGCAATAATCGCAAATCCTTCCGCTCTGTGATGTTCAATTTGCTCCTTTTTTTGTTAAGAGGTTTGTAACGGCATCAAAACTCGTTTCGACATAGTATGATGAGGAAAAAGCTATTAAAAATTTCGTTGCGATTTCCCACAGTCCAGGATATTTTTCGGGTATTTCTGCTTGCAGCCAAAATTTT
>WOGR01005819.1:0-13513 GCA_015342045.1 Leptinotarsa lineolata | reverse complement strand
AAACATATCTACAACAAAAATAAATTATATGAGTTTTGCTAAGCAGAAAAAGAAATGTTTAGCAAATAATGGGCCAATAAAGTGGCCTGCAAGATCACCAGATCTTACTATTTTGAACTATTTTCTATGGGGGACATTGAAAAATAGAATATACGCTGGCAGAGAGATAGAAAATGTGGAAGACTTGAGATTGAGAATTTTGAATGCTCTTGCAACAATACAGCAAAGGAGTGTATTAAGGGCAATAAATAATATGAAAAACGAGTTCAAAAGTGTCTAGAAATGGAAGGACACCAAATCGAATATCTATTGCGCCATTAATTTTTTTGTGTATATAAATTACTTCATTTCAATTTTCATTATAGTGTTCGTTTCGAATGTTATTATTGCTATGATTTCTTTTTCTCCTTATCAGAACACATATACTATATTTTTGTAGTAGATATGTTTCAGATAATCATAAAAGGTTTTGCTATTCGAAGTTCATTGTATAAAACGCTCAGAGCAATGTTAATGTAAAAAAATATGAATAGGCACCTATAAATGGGGACGTGAAAGTTGCTATTGTGGTTTTATTTGACTCAGTCAACCAATTTACAGGGCCGTAATTTAAAAGGGAATAATTAACCCAATTATAATAAAATATTACCGAAACATCTCGAAATATAAAATAAAATTAATTTCTCAGTATAAAGTGAACATCGACGATCCAAAAACCACATCAAAAAATACAGGTCCGTATTCAAAAATTCAAAGATGGGGGTGGCCCAAGTCAGATGACACCATGTATAAAAGATTCATGGATATATTCTGATAGCTCACATAAAGTGCCAATGGCAAACTGTAAACAGATTTTCAATATGTCTGCATATAAAGAAGATACAGGCAAAAAAATAGTTTCGATTTTTTACATCATTGAATAGGTCTCTAAAATACGCAACTTTGCCACAATTCAACCGTCACTCTATCTCTTATCGAGATACCCATGTACAGAAACTAATTTGAATAGCCCTGTATAAGAAAAAGGAAAATTGATGGGCCCCTTAATTTTTTTTTAAAGTTAAATTTTCAACTTCCCACTAAAAAAATTTTTAAAAATGGGAAAACTGGGGAAAATCGACGCGTTCAATAGTGAAATGGGAAAGTGAAATTGCATAATTTTAAAAATTCCACTTTTATGCAAACGCTTTTGTGTAAAATAATTTGAAAGGAAATCCCTCAAGCTACTGTCTCTGAATTCTATCGAAATGATAAACTCTCAAATCGCACAATATAAAAATTTAGAAATTTATGGATTCGCACAAATTTTATCCGATTAAGTTTGGTGCACTCGGGATATAACCTTTGATTATATTTAATTGCCATTTACCGATTCAAGTAATATTTTTTTTTCTATTGCATAATTCTTCATCTACTTCTATTCCTGATAAGTTTTTTATGAAACTCGGAGCATTTCATCAACAAAATGATATCGTACAGCAATAGCATACTCATAATGGGAGAAGAAAACATTACTCACCTTGTGACACTTCATTCACTAAAATATTTTCCTTCGGACCAGGTGTCACCCAGGATCATTCCAGTCGACCTAAAAATTTATTCTCATTAGCATTTTTTGTACACAATTAGATATTGGTCCAGAAAAGACCCATTATTGTTAAATTTACAGGACGTCCAGGAACATACCGCAAAACCGCAACAACTGATATTTCTGATAGGGACGACCAGCTTATATACCCAAAACAACAGTACGGTCCCTCTTCGGGAGGACCAGGAAAGACCTCTCTCAAATCTACACCAGGCTCAAAAGGTGATGGACAAGTGAGTGATGAAAACGAACTACCTGTAGGCGACGAAACGTTATCTTGGAGACAGAAACGTAGACCGCAAAAACCAATACTCAGAAAAGACTCGTTGAGTCAGGTAAAACCGACAGAGGAATCTAGAGGACCCAAAACACAACAGGCTCAGCCGTGGACTGAAGAACAGGTGGTCCTGCGAAAAACAAAACAAGAAAAGAGAGAAATCATCAAAGAAAAACTAGAAGACGTGATTCTCAAAGCAACCAGAGGAACAGATACGAGTACTGAAACCTCAGAGCTCAAGCATAAACAGAAATTATCTCATACAGAGGATGTTAGTGAAGTTACTCTAAGTGAAAAAGAAGACATTGATGAAATGGGAAAACTCTCAACTAAAGACTGGAGAAGACCAAAAACGGACCAGCACACGAAAACAATATCTACAGTAGAAGATAGCACGATCCTTTCTTTGGAAGAAAGAGAAAAGGAAATTTCGAAACGAACGAAGGATGACAAGCCGACTCCTAAAGATTGGCGAAAACCGAAGGAAAGTACTATCGCCGCAAAAGAATATCTTGAGGACAGCACTATGCTACATCTCAAAGAGACAGAACGAATAAAGCAAGCCCAGATTGGAACTAAAGACTGGCGCAAACCCAGGAAGGAAAGCTTGGAGGGGTTAGAAAAGAAAATGCATACAGATGACGAGAGTTCTTTGGTTTTGTTAGAAAAAGAACAGCCAAGTTCAAAACTATGGAGAAAGCCCAGAGATGAAGCTACAGTTCCAAGCGAGCCCCATAAAACAGAACCGATACCTTGGAACAAAAAAGAAATTATTCTGAAAAAGACTCCACGAAAAACTAAGGACGTACCAGAAGAGAAGTTGAAAAAAGTTGCCTTGGAACCCACAAGACGTGGAAGTGAAACAATCACATCTGCTATTCAAGAAGACCAACCCTGCGACACAATTAGCGTTCCAGAAATGACAATTCCGGTTTCAGAAAAAAGTTCTGTCAAAGATAGTAGTTTCTTGAAATTTTATGACAAAGAGACATCTCAGAAAGTGGAAAAAATTGATGCCAAATCATGGAGAAAACCTAGAGAAGGTCCGCGAGAAGAAATGCCTCTAGAACAGAAACCAGAACTTGACATGGAAAAATCTCCTGCGAATACAACAACCTTATATGGACAAAAAATAATGAAACAAACCAGACGTGGTAGCAAAACTACTGAAATTTCTGATACTCGAATACAAACGGTATCAACAGAAGACCAAACCATCCTAAGGCTCAGTGAGACAGAACAAGTGACTGAAACTAGTCAACTAGATGAAAAACCATGGCGAAAACCCAAGATACCCCTGGAGGGAAACACTGAACCAGTTCCTTGGAATAAACAGGAAATAATTCTTAAAAAGACACCTCGAGAAACTAAGGATATTCCAAAAGACTCTTTAGGAGAAGCAACTTCGAAACCCACGAGGCGTGGAAGTAAGATAACTGAATCAGTCTCTGTTGAAGACACCTCACTTCTTAGATTAGAAGAGAACGAAAAAACCAAAATTAGTCAAAAAACACGTAAATCATGGCATAAGCCTGATGAAGAAGAAATGAAACTTGAACAAACAGCAAACCTTGAAGAAGTTACAACTGAACCAGAAGACGTTATCTCTAAACCGAAGAAAGTTCAAGTGGAAAAAGAAAGAGGTGAAACAATACCTTGGATCGAAGAACAAGTTGTCTTGAAGAAAACTCAAAAAGAAACAAAAGAAGTCAAAAAAGAGTCTCTAGAAAAAGTAACTTTGAAACCTATCAGACGTGGAAGTGAAATAGTAGCCACCGAAGTTCCTGAAAAGCTAAAGCCAAGTTCAGAAGAAGAAACAAGCAAACAAACTTTCGATGAGGATACAACACTATTGAAATCAACTAAAACGGAAAAGACAGAACCGATACCTTGGAATAAACAAGAAATCTCTCTGAAACCGACTAAGCGTGAAAATAAAGAGGTTGCAGAAGAAGCACTGGAAGATGTACTTCTCAAACCTGTGAGACGCGTAAGTGAAACGGAAGTTATTGATATTCGAGAGGACACTTCGAAAATTGTAACCGTAGAGGACAAAACAGTCATGAAACTAGAGAAGAAAGTTAAGGATGGAATTGAAAATGTAAATGAAATTACAGTTGAAGACTCCACAAGACCCGATTTGACCAAAAAAGAAGGACTCTTAATCGAGCAACCTGTCACTCGATCGTGGCGCAAACCTAAAGAGGAGCTAAAGTCAATACAACCAACTACGGAAGGTGTCGAGGAATCTCCACTGGAAGATTCCACACAATTGATCATGAAGGAAAAAGGTAAACCTTCAGAAGTTATACGACCTGAAGTAAAATCATGGCATAAGCCTAGAGAGGAAACAAAGGCAGTAGACAAAACAACAACTGTTGAAGATACACTCAAACCTCTAAGGGATGGTAGTGAAACCACAGTCACAGAAATCAA
The DNA here is from genome assembly GCA_015342045.1 of Leptinotarsa lineolata. Classification (NCBI taxonomy): domain Eukaryota; kingdom Metazoa; phylum Arthropoda; class Insecta; order Coleoptera; family Chrysomelidae; genus Leptinotarsa; species Leptinotarsa lineolata. Next base: position 9,212 of record WOGR01005819.1, on the reverse strand, counting down.
AGAGGACATATCAAAACCCGTAACAATAGAAAACAAAGAACTCAAGGAAGAGAAAGAAGTTTCGAAATATGCCATGGATCAGAAAGACCTCGTCCAAATTGAAACAAAGCCTTGGCAAAAACCTCGCGATGAAATGAAGCCTCAAGAAAAAATATCTACCACTGAAAAAACTGAACTAATACCCTGGAACAAACAAGAAATCACTCTGAAGAAAACACAAAGGGTGAGTAAAGAAACAATCAAGGAAACATCTGAAGAGGTATCACTCAAACCAGTAAGACGAGATAGTAAGTCGACCGAAACTCAAAATGAACAAGCAATGAAAAAGTTTACTATTGAAGATACTGTACCAACAGAATTAGATGAAAACGATAATATACCTCTGCCCATTAAACCGTCACAAGCAGAAGGAGAAGTAACTTCACCAATTTCTTTGGAACAAATAGATCAGGTTGACGAAGTGAAAACATGGCGTAAGCTTCGAGTGAAGGAATCCAGAAAACTCACAGAACAGCCTCAAATTCCAGTTGAAGAAGAAACCAAGCCAGATGAAAGAACAAAACAACCTGACATGGAAGAAGTAGTTCCTTGGAATAAACAGAAAATAGTACTGAAAAAAACAATTAAAGACAAGAAGGAAATTGTTAAGGAAACTATGGAAAGTGTGGAACTGAAACCTTTCAGAAAAGACTCTCTTGTCGAAGCTGTGACTGAACCTGAAGAGAAAGAAAAACAAACTACTACTAGATCAGAAGAATCAGCTGAAATCCAGTTGAAAAGAAAACTGATACGAGAAGAAAAAACTGAAGATGAAGTTCCATGCGATGTAGGCGATGTTTTGAAACCAGAAGAAGTGTCTGAGAAACCCGAAGAATCTCAAGTCAAGACATGGAGAAAACCAAAGAAGCCTTTCAAACCAGAAGACAAAAAAGAAATTATTCCAACTCCGATTCCAACTGAAGAAGTTATCAAGCCAACTGAAGAAGAAACCAAACCTGCCGAAGGAACAAAACCATTGAACAAGGAAGAAATAGTTCCTTGGAACAAACAGAAAATAGTGTTGAAGAAAGCCATAAAAGACAAAAAGGAGATTGTTCAGGAAACTATGGAAAGTGTTGAACTGAAACCGGTAAGGAAAGAATCTCTTGTCGAAACCGATGTTGAGTCGAAAATGAAACAAACTATTGCCATAACGGAGGAAATCAAACTGAAAAAGAAACCGAAACGAAAAGACCAAACTAAAGATGAAGTTCCATCGAATGTGAACGAAGTCTTGGTACCAGAAGAAGTACCTGAGAAACCCGAAGAACCCCAATTCAAAGAATGGAGACGATCGAAAAAACCTGTTAAACCAGAGGATGAAGAAGAAAGTATGCAAAGTCGGATTCCAACATCATCTGAAGAAACTAAACCAATTCTAGATGAAGTTCCATTAGATGCGGCCAAAGTATTGGCACCAAAAAAAGTGCCTGAGAAACTTGAAGAACCACAAGTCAAAGGTTGGAGACGACCAAAGAAACCTGTCGAGTCAGAGAATGAAGAAAAAATTGTACAACCTCAAATTCCAACTGGAGAAGAAACCAAACCTGTTGAAGAAACACACCCACTGGACGAAGAAGATGTAGTTCCTTGGAATAAACAGAAAATAGTACTGAGAAAAGTCATTAATGACAAAAAAGAGATTGTCAAGGAAACCATGGAAACTGTTGAACTGAAGCCTTTCAGGAAAGAATCTCTTGTTGAAGCTGATGTTAAATCAGAAGAGGAAGAGAAAAAAATTACTACCACAACGAAGGAGTTAACTGAAATTGAACTGAAAAAAGAACCAAGGCAATCAGACAAAATTGAATATGAAGTTCCATCTGATGTGAGTGAAATCTTGGTACAAAAAGAAGTTCCCGAAAAACCCGAAGAACCTCAATTGAAAGAATGGAGACGACTAAAGAAACCTGTTGAACCACAGAATGAAAAGTTTTCGGAAACTCTGATTTCAACAAAAAAAGAAACCAAATCTTCTGAAGAAACTGAACCATCAGATGTGGCCAAGGCACCAAAAGAAGCGCCAGCGGAATCTGAAGAACCTCGAGTTAAAGGGTGGAGAAGACCAAAGATACCCATTAAACTAGAAGGTGAAGAAAAAATTGCTCAAACTCAGGTTCCATCTGGAGAGGGAATCAAACCGTCTGAAGAACCAAGATCACTTGACTCCGAAAAAGCTGTCCCATGGAACAAACAGAAAATAATTCTGAAGAAGACCCAGAGAGACAAAAAGGAAATTATTAAGGATACTATAGAAGCGGTGGAACTAAAACCTATCAGGAAAGAATCTCTTGTAGAAACTCATCTACAGATTGAGCCAGAAGAACAAGAGGAACTTTCCGTGGCTACAACGGAGGAAACAACTGAAGTAAAACTGAAAAAGAAACCAACTGAAATGGACAAAACCAGTGCTGAAGTTTCATCTGATATGCCCGAGGTGATGATGCAAAAAGAAATTCCAGATGAACCGCAAGTAAAAGGATGGAGACGTCCAAAGAAACCTGTTGAAACCGAAGAGAAAGATGAAGAAATTGTTCATGAGAGGATCAAAGATTCAATTTCCCCCCTGAAAAAGGAAGAAATCACAGAAGGAAGAATTTCACTGGATGAAGAAAAAATTGAATCAGACAAGAAACCAGAAGAAAAAATCATGCCTTGGACTGAAGAAGTTATTAAGTTGAAGAAAGCTCCAAAAGTCATACAGCCAATGAAAAAAGAAGAATTAGAAACGGTGTCTTTGAAACCCGTCAAACGGGCAGAACCACGAAAAGAATTGAAATCTGAGACTATTGAACTATCTTCAGAAGAAGAAACGCCTGGATCTGATAAACAAAGGCGAAAAATCGTTAGAAGAAAGAAAGTACCAAAACATGAAAAAACGTCCAAAGACGATAGTCCTGGAATTCAAAAGGAGTTATCTGAGGAATCAGAAACTATTCCAGAATCTGTAATCGTGGAAACAGTAACGGAAGTAGAAGATACGGTCGTGCTCAAAGTTGATGAAGAAGATAAGCCAAAACCTAAAAAGGCAAAAGCAATAATCATTCCAGAAGAGCAAAAACCAGAAGATATTACACTCAAACCTGTATCTCGAGTTGAGAAACCAAAACAAGAGAAAGAAATTGTGAACGTTACTTTAAAACATATTGTCAAAGATGAAATACCTGACACTGAAAAACTCACGAGAGATAAACCGAAAACTAAAAAGTCAAGGAAGTTGAGGGAGCTACCAGAGATCGAAGATGGTGACAAATATACTCCTGAATTGGCGGAAAAAATAGAAATTACCAAACCTGATAAAGAACAAAAGGACAAACCTACAACTACTTGGAATAAGGAGAAAAAAATCAAAGATAAAGCACCAGAAGAAGAAAAAGTGACTATTCAAATTGGAAAAGGAAAATTGCCAGATGAAACAATAACTGAAGAAGACATCGATCTCAAACCAATCAAAAAAGATAGAAAACCAAAGGAAGAAATGCCAGAGAAGTCCAAACCTTTAGAAATACCAAAATCTGATACAACATCGAAAGATTTCGATAAACGAAAGTTTGAGTTGACTCCTTTGGATGAAATTGAAACACCTGTGACTGTTGAAAGTGAACAAATAGTTGTACCGGAAGATATCCGGAAAGCGGAAGAAATTTTGCCAGAGCCTACTACGCCTTGGCGACGAACACCAAAACAACAGCAACAAGACACCCCTGAAGAGAAAGAATGGCCTCGTGGTAGGAGGAAACCTCTTCCAGAAGAAGAAAAAGAGGACATTAAACTCAAGCCAATTTCAAAAGAAGAGCCAACTGCCCAAGAATATAAAATCGATACTGAAATTATCAAACCTGAAACAGCAATTGAAGTACCACTCACAGAACATGACGATAAACTTGAACTGGAACCGATTGAACGGGATCAAAAAGACAAAGATGTGAGGAAACGAAAGAAAAAGGGAGAAAAATATCAATCAGAGGTACCTGAAGACGTTACGTTGAAACCAGTACATACACAAAAAGAATTGGAAGATGAGAAACCTGACGAAATTACTCGCCAACCTATCGATAAACCTCACACTATAGAACACATTGAATCTAAAGAGGATAAACCAATTACGAAACCAGAAGAGAAAACTCCTGATGTGCTAGAGGTCAAACAATGGAGAAGAGGCACGAAAACAATTAAAGAAACCACTAAACCTGAAGAAATCGATAAACCTGAAAAACAGATTTCGGAAATTGAAAAAGTCACAGCTGAAAAGAAAATTGAAGAAAAAACAGAAGCAAAACAATGGAGAAGAGGCAAGAAAATAAACAAGGAAAAAATTGCTGTAGAAGATATCGACTCTCAAACACTGGAATATCCGGAAGAACTTGTCAGTGAATTTGCTCCAAGGGAGATTGTGGAGGTTCCAGAAGAAGTTAAACCAGAAGAAAAAGCACACCAAGCAAAAGAGGATATCTATGAAACAAGGAAATGGAGGAGAGGTAAGAAAACTGTTGAAGAAAGAACTGAAAAAGAAGAAACAGGCGAAGCAGTCGAAGAATTGAAACCGGAAGAAAGTGTAACTGAAAAATATATAGAAGAGCCGGAAGTCGTTGAATTGCTGCCGACTCAACTCCAGGATGAAACCTTCGAAACGCCACAAGAATCAAAGTTAGAGAAATCCGAAACAGAAATAACTCTCATCGAGAAGAAAAAGATACATATTAAGAAACCAGTGGAAAAAGAGGAAAAGCCACTGGAAGAAGCGCCAGAAGATATTCCTTTCCAAAAAGACATGAAGGTCCAAATTTCTTCCAAGAAAGTGACGATGGAAAGAAGAAAAGTTGTGTCCTTCGATGAGAGTCAGCCGATCCCGGAATTAGAGATAATTTCACAAAAACGAACCACAGAGGTTATAGATAGAGTCCCCAGTGAAGAAATTACAGAGGACATAGAAATGCGCGAAGAACAAATAGTGCACAAATCGGAAGTTCACAAAACTGTAGGTGAAAGACTGAAAATAAAAACAATAGCACCTAGATTCACCAAGAGGGTTGAGCCTGTAGTTGTTGAAGAAGGGAAACCAACGAGCCTGGTGTGCAAGGTAGAGGGTAGTCCATTTCCGGATATCACGTGGTATAAGAACGAAAAACTATTCCAAGCGACAGAACGTGTTTTCGTTAATATAGTTGAAGATACTGTTAGTCTGGAGTTTTCGAAAGTGGAGCCACAGGATGTTGCGATTTATTCCTGCAAAGCCTCAAACCCAGCAGGTGTAGCCACTTCCATGGCTAATATTGTCATTTTAGGTATATGATATAGTTGATGTTACTTCCAGAGTTTGGCAGCTTTGCTTTGAGAAATGCTTTAGAAAATGAATGGCTGAAAGGCGTTTTTTGTTGTGCTGGATTTTTGACGCCTAAAGTGCCTAAATGTTTCATGAAATCTCATAAATGACTTTTCAAATCAGAATGTATGTGTGGAGATCCATTGAAAAATCTCTCATTCAAATTTTGTCCTAACTGGACTCGAGATCTCCACACCAGGTACGGATAAAAATTTGGGAAGTCTCATGTTTCATTTTTTCATCAACTCGTGAATTCGCTTTTTGCAAGGCTGTGTTTTTTGAACCTGTTTCACAAGCAAGAAAAAAAAAGCAGTTACCTACCTATTGATTCTAGTAACTAACCGTTAACAATAATTCCACAGAGAAAGAAGAAACAGGAGTGGCGCCTCACTTTATCCAGCCTCTGAAGCCACAAATCGTCGAAGAGAAAAGCATGGCTACTTTAACGTGTACTGTCACTGGTGAACCAACTCCAAAAGTGAGATGGCTGAAGGAAGGTAAAGAAATTATTCCGAGTCCAACGAGAAAACTAAGCTACAATCGGGAAACCGGAGTTGCCGTTTTGGAAATTCTGGAACCAACCCCCGACGATGAAAAGATGTACAGCGTCAAAGCGGAGAATAAGTTTGGCCAAGCAGAATGTAGGGCTAATCTGATAATATCCAAATCAGTAACTGTATCTCAACCCGTTGTGATGTTCGCTCCTAAGATTACGAAACCTGTTCAAGCGATAGTGGTGAGTCCAAATGATGAAATCGTCTTGGAGGCAGATTTCGAGGGCACCCCCAAGCCTGAGATAACTTGGCTCAGAAACGGCACTGAGATCAAGCCCAACAAAGACTACGAAATAGAAACTGGAGAAAAGAAGACAGTTCTGCGAGTGAAAAAACGGCTCACCAAGAAACAAAAAGGCGGCAAATACGAAGTCCGTGCAGTGAATCCGAGAGGCGAAGCAAGATCTTCAGGTTCCGTGATGGTTATCGAGGAAGTCAGCGATGCACAGCCTCCTCGATTTACGGAACCAATAAAACCACAACAAGCAACCGTTGGCGAAGTGGTTATCCTCGAAGCAGTAGTAGAATCAATCCCAAATGCAACATTCCAGTGGTTCCACGAATCAAACCCTATAGTTTCTACGCCAGAAACAAGAATAGTTTCGGAAGATAATAAGTCGGTGTTGCTCATAAGTGAAGTGACACCTGAATACACAGGTTCGATCACCTGCAGGGCTGAAAACGCAGTAGGATCCGTCACTTGTACGGCCAGCTTGAGCGTGGTGGAGGAAACAACGTGGGAGGAAACTGAAGAGGTTATCTATCCCAGGTTCGTCAAGCGCCTATCACCTATCCGAGTAATGGACGGAGAAAAGGTACAATTCAGTTGTGTAGTAGCCGGAAAACCAATACCCAAAGTTCAGTGGTACCACAACGATGCACCCGTCGTTGAAGCCAAAGATGTCGTCATCTCACAAGATACCGAAGGAGTGTGCACTCTGGCTATTTCGGAAGTATTTCCAGAAAATGCTGGAGTGTACACTTGCACAGCTGTGAACCGTGTCGGCGAGGCTATATGTAAATCATCCCTTATTGTAGAAGCATACGAGTATGTTCCTGATTCAGAACTGGGTCACCTGACCGGATCGGAAGAGGATCTACTGGCTGATAAGGTAAGGAAATAATTATTTGTATTCCGAAAACACGTATGGAGCAGGGTTTGGCTCGGAGTGGATTTCAATCCAGTACTTTGGCTAATACTATTTCCTCATCAAGTAGTTGGCAAGTTATGACCTGGTAGTTTTGGCACTTATGTCCGACTTGTTTCTGCATACTCAGTATGTGTATCATAAAATTTTCATCCTCCCCCATCACACAGCCTTGTTGAGGTAGCATGTGTCTCTCAAAATGAACTCGAGATATAATGTCTCGTTTTTCACCAACTCATCAAGGCTTCGTAAAAATTATTCTTAATGATTCTACAGTGTCACTAAAAACGGCAAATATGGAATCTTTGATATCGATAGACTTACTTGAAATTGGACTTTTGCTTCGAATGAGACCGGTAACTTTTAGTCAGTACCTGTCAAAATTGATCATTTTTTCAATTCAAAATAGTATATTGTACAACAAATGAGAAAAACGACATATTTCTCACGAGCGCAGAAGTTTGTTGGCACAAGCCGAAGGCGTGTACCGCAAATCAAGCGAGTGAGAAATATGTCATTTTCTCACGCATTGTACACTGTACTTTTTCTACAGTTGTGTTGTTTTCAAGTATTGAAAATTTAAATACATATATAATAATACTTGTATGTCATCAACTCATTTTTATATTTTATTTAAAATAGTAATTAACAGTTACATTTGAATAATTTTGTATAGTAATTCCTGGTAGGTCGTCTTGTTTCAGCATGTTTTCGATAATTGAAATATTAGCTGCGGTCGAAGTTGAAGTTGATGTGGAAACGTATTGAGCTTCCACAGCATTATTGTGTTCAGGTTCTAATGTCGCTGGAGGCTCAATGGTTTTTACTATACTTTTTGAAATTTTCATTTTGTTAGCTATGGAGTTGTCGATATAAGATTCAGCAACATTGCTGGATTTCCAACCCCTATGGCGTTTTAAAGTTGAAAGATCTGCCCCTGCACTAACTAAAATAGTCGCAGATGACCTTCAGTTCGAAATCAGTGGCCAGTATATAATTCAGGGTTCGGTAATTGCAAAAATTTCGCTATTTCTTTCGCCATGTTGCCAAATTTATTTATCCCTACAGGCTGTTTCGTACATTTGCTATTTTTGTAACTTGAAAAAAAGTGTTTTATTTGTGCATAGTCGAATTTTTCTATGACTATGAAATTTCTAGGAACCTTGGTTTGAGTATCGGGTGATTCAATTAAAAGGGCCGAAGTAGGATCTTCCATGTCATCAATTTTTAATTTTTGAAGTTCATCACAACGACATGCACCTGTGAGGCCAATAGCTAAAGCAGCCTGAAATCAAAACCAAACATTGATTTTTCGATAACAATTTAAAAATTTTCAATTCATACCTTTATCAGCAAATACTTTTCATAGATGCATCTTTTAAAAATTGTTGAAGTAATTATGGAATTGCTAGGGTGCTGTGTACGAAACTGCTACTTACAATTGAAGGACGAATTCTTTACACAAGATGAGGGACTGCCAATGGAGTCGACACTTTCACCAGTTATAGCCAACATATATATGGAGTGGTTTGAAGTGGTTGAAGAAGCCTATAAGAAACCGCGAGTCTGGTTGAGATATGTTGACAACACCTTCATAATATGAAACCATGGAAATACCGAACTAGACGCCTTCCTGAAGCATATCAACAACATAAGACCTTCCATCACTTTCACAATGGAAAAGAAAGTCCACAACGAATTGCCTTTCTTAGACGTATTGGTGAAGAGGACCGAATGGGAAACATCTGTATACCGGAAACCCACTCACACGGGACAGTATCTGAACCACGAATCCAACCACCATCAGTCGACTAAAAGAGAAATCATCAAGACTCCGGTAGACCGTGCTTTCGGGGTCTGCAATACAAAGGAACTCTGGCAATTAAAGAAGCCTACAGGAAACCGCGAGTCTGGTTGAGATATGTTGACGACACCTTCATTATATGGAATCATAGAAATACCGAACTAGACGCCTTCCTGAAGCATATCAACAACATAAGACCTTCCATCACTTTCACAATGGAGAAGGAAGTCCACAACGACTTGCCTTTTTTTAGACGTATTGGTAAAGAGGACCGACACTAAATGGGAAACATCTGTATAACGAAAACCCACTCACACGGGTCAGTATCTGAACCACGAATCCAA
>WOGR01005818.1:0-18824 GCA_015342045.1 Leptinotarsa lineolata | reverse complement strand
GATTAGTTTGACTGGTGAGTGATCTTTCAGGTCAGGTGGCAAGAGTGTGGTTCTACCAAACTACGAGAAACCTGATTCGATGCACGGTGGGGCAGGCACAAAGTATGTGCTCTGCTGTTTCATCATATTCCAAACAGAGGCGACATACACTGTCTTGTGATAGTCCGAATCTCTGCGTATGATGATTCAGATAAAAGTAACCTGTAAGGAGACCTGTTAGACATCGTAGTTCATCCCAACTAAAGTCCATCAACTTTTTGGTTTCAAGCTTCGAAGGGTGAATGAACGCCTTGGAGTGAGCCAATCCTGGAGGATTTCGCCAGAAGTCTTCAAAACTTCTTGCCATCCAGGTGTTCAATGTTTGTTTGGCAAAGCCTAAAGTAATGCCAATGACAGGTTCTGTTCCGATGAAGCTGCTTGCTGCACCCTCCTCTGCAAGGGAGTCAGCAGCCTCGTTGCCTACCAGGCCAGCGTGGCCAGGAATCCATAACAGAGAAAATTTATTAAGTCTTTCTATCGAGGAGAGTCGTTTTAGGCAATTTGCTACCAATTTAGACGTTGCTCGGTAGGAGCCAAGAGCTTGACTGTCCGAGAAAATTTTTATTGACTCGTGTGTGAGGTTGGATTCTACCAATCTTTCCGCACACAATTCAATAGCAAAGATTTCCGCTTGGTCCCTAGTCGCATAGGTCCCTAGGCAGGTATTGTCAGTACCAATAACTACGATGTTCAGATAATTCCAAAAGCGAGTGCGAACCTCTTCCCTACCAGAGAGCATTGTCACTTGCTTATTAGAACTCATGGAAAGACAGACACAAATTTAGTATACGAATGTGCATTAGCTGTCTTTGGGGCAGCCTCAGGGGAAGAAAAGTAAATCTGTGTGTCGTCTGCATAAAAGTGACACTTGCTGAACTGTAGGTGCTTGTGAAATTTATGTTTATAGAGATTGAAGAGTAATAAGCCCAAGACGTTTGAAAATTTTGTAATTTCCCTATTCATCCTGATAGCTTGCTTGCTTGCAACATAATCCGAAAGTGAAAATAAACCTCCAGAAAATCCGATGAAATGTAAAACGGCTATGAGTAGCTTATGCTTTATTCCGTCGATACTTTAGTGTAACCAATCATGATGAGTGCCGTTCCTGTTTTAGATCAATTTTATTGAGAATGTCGTCAATAATTGGCCGAGGATAGTGGTCATACAGCTATGAAGATGTCTGAAACCAGATTGGGGAGAATATTATTTGATTCAACATGTTCTTGGATTCAGTGAAAAATAATTTTCCTCAATGCTTTTCCAAGAAAGCCAAGGATGGTGGTTTAGCGCAGTTCTTTGATATCAGTTGGATTGAAACATGTATTGAAAATGTGGCAAACAACTGGAAGGATCGTAGAACAGCAATGCCAACAGACTTAAACCTAATTGGGTGATGGGAGGAATCGCTTAGATTCGGTCTTGTGTTGATCCTATTGCTATTTGAGGTAGACATGTCAGGAAGAAGATCGCTAATAGCAAAACTTAAGAAGTGAGAGTTGATTTCATATGTATGATTGAGAGTAGCTATGGTTATCCTACATAAAATAAAAAGTAGAATTAGTAGAATATCCTAATATATTTTGTAGGACTAGGTTGGTTATTGAGAGTTGTGATGTATTATTATGATGAAGAACCAGGCTATAATTTCGAATAAAATTCTATCTGCATTAAATAATATGTCTAGTAAGTATGTGATTTCAGAATACTCCTAATCCTGCCTCACAAATGTCAATTACAATTTTTCAAAAAGACTCCATAATCGATGAAAATCGCCTCATTGATAACTTTCGCTACATCATATATAGTTGTGTACACTGAATATGTTTCCCTTCCCCAATTGGTACGCCTCAATCATTCACATTTTCTTACAAATATCCAAAGACATTTTGAAGCTGAAATACAAATGAAAATATCTAACCAACAACTAACCTAAACGGTCAAAAAATATGCATGAAAACACTCGACAATGAGTTCAGAAACTCCAAATTTATACTTTCAGAGAATTCAATATACGTGAGGCTTGCATGAGGGAGTCTTTATTGTTCACAATCAGTGGACACATTATTAAAGCGCTACCACTTTTTAGTAAATTATTTTTCTTCAAGAGCAGATCCAATTTTATCCAATTGAAATCAAAAAATAACAATTGTAACAAGCATCTTATTATTGTTGAACGTTCCAATGTGGAATACAAGTAGATGGTTGCTGTTCAGTGTTTTCATTGTAGTTTTCATTGCACAATGAAAATTCAGTAATGTGAAACCTTTTATGCGAAATGAAAACAAATGAAAATATGTTCGTTTGATGATGTTTAATTTTGTTGGAGTAATGCAAACGTATTCCAATCGTTCACCAGAAATGAGTACATTAAATTATATTAATATTAACAAACCCTTTTACATAATAATTACTTTTCATTTGTACCACTGCTAACAGCTCATTGCTCTACATGGGATCCAATTCATCAGTGCTTATTTGTATTTCCATCATTTTCCTTTGGAAACAGCAACTGTATCAATAAAATATTTTGAGCCGCGCTCCTCTTCATGAATAAATCCGTTATCGTTGATTTTTCATATCGGAATCCTAGTTTTTAGAGGATGATTTTGAAGCGTATTCCAAGTTGTAAATAACTACCAAATTTCATCATTTTTCCAAATAACAAAATTTCAATCAAAAAATAAATCACATTTCAAACATATTGATGATGTCCCTTTGATACATGTCGACATATTTGATGATTCCGTTTGAAACTTTTATTTTTTTTGAGTATCAGGAAACTATAGTGAACAATTTTTACTCAGTTCTAATCAAAAGTCTTCACCGAAAAAGGTATTGTCAGAATTTTTAGATAGTTTGAGAATAGTAACGAGGTGTGGCTAGAAAATAACGGAACTGGTTTCCTGCAAAACACACTATGTGAGCCTCAAGTCAAACGACATATTCCTTCACATTACAACCAGTTGGATGGCACTAGCTTGCTCAGTTGGACCATACACAGTCTTCATTCGTATTGGACCGTCTGCCGGTCGTCGAAAAATAAGCAACGTGTCAACATGTAATTTTCAGATAAGCTCAGTAAATCCGCAGAAGAAAACTATTCGGTTCCTGCAACAAGTATATGGGATTGTTGTATCCTATACATGGATTTTTTATCAGTATAAACTTTTCATAGAAAGGCAAAAACACATCAAAGATGGTCCACAACATGATTATTGTTTTTTTCGACATGGAACTCTACATGTAATTTGAGTTCCTGCAGGACAAACAGTGAATATAGCATATTATCTTGGAGTTATAGCCACTTTTTGAGAGCGAGTGAGAAGAGGGCGACCAGAGGTGGAAAAATAAGTAGTGGATTCTTTATCAGAACAATGCACTGCATCGATTGTTAAGTTATTTTTGGCAAAGCATGGTATCCCTGTATCGGAACATCCAACATTCTAAACAGATTTAGCTATGTGTGACTGTGAGTGAAGTGAAGAAATCATTGAAAGAAACCAGGTTTGATATAGTGTAAACTGTGAAGGAAAAACTGGCGGATACTATGAACACACTTTGATGATGAACAAGTAAATAGGTTCTCTGACAAATCGACATTTACTTCAAATGGCGTGGTAAACCGACAGAATTTTCTTTATTGGGTAAAGGATAATTTGCACTGGATGAAGGAATGACATCTCCAGTGACCCTAAAAAGTCAATGTTTGTGTCAGAATTGTTCGTGATCAAATTATTCGACCAATTAATTGATATATGGTAGCTGGTTGGGTTGGCATTAGCGGTTTGTTTCACTTATTCAATCGACCCGTGCTTCGCACCCAGAGGCCGGATTATCGATTTTCAATGCTCATCGTCCAGCCCATGCTGGACGATGAGCATCGTTAAAAAATAAGACCTCGTTAATCCTCAGATCGCAAAAGTTTCGACTTCTGAGGGTTATCGTTCGTATGGAGCTGTTTAACGAAAAACAGATTTCAACAGATATTCTCTACAACAAATCAGGTGGAGTTTTTCGAAAGAAAATAAATTTTAAATCTAGTTCTTTTATTTTCCGATGACGAAGCTGATGGTCTGAAGAAAAACATTTTTTTTTATTTATTTATCATCAACCACAGAGGGTTATTAGCTGTATGTCATTTACAAATATGTATTATTATTACAATGTTATAATGTCATTTGAATTTTGTTCACAACATTTATGTCACTGAGGAAACTCAATAGTTGATTATGGTCTGATACATCACTTAATATAGTTTTCAAGTCATCTCACAGATTATGCCGACGTCTCTCGTTTGTGTATAGTGATCACTCGGTTAGAATATGTCAATTCAGTATCATATATCTAACACATTGGGACTCGTTCTCCTGAAAGTAGATAACTGTGCGTGAGAAATGTGTGTCCAATACGTAGGCGAGATAAGATAGTTTGTGTTCGCCGTTTCTTAGGTGGTATTTTCCATGATAAGATGAATCTTTTGACTCTGGAAAAGTTATAATTGGATGTATCCCATTTTTGTTGCCAGTGTAATGTGAGGTTCTTGTTCAGTGTTGGTTTCATGTCTTGGTAAATACTTTTGGTTATTTGGTGGGTAGATCCATCACCACTTGCTGCTTCTCTTGCTAATGGGTCTACTTCGTTGTCTTCTATTCCGATATGAGATGGTACCACAAGAATTGAACATTTGAGTTTTTCTTCTGAGAAATTTCTAATTCGGTCTTCATTTCAATTAGGGTTGGGTGAGTTGGGTATAATTGTGAAAGTGACTGAATAGTATGATACGATTATCCAATTTGATGTTAGTTTTGTGTTCAAGTGACGCAGGGCTTCGCGAATTACTGTGAGCTCAGCAGTAAATATGGTAGTGAAGGGTGACAGTTGGAATTTAGCAAAACACTCAGTGGTTGTATATGCAGTACCTACGCCACTTTCAGAATGAGAAGCATCAGTGTAAATGCACTGAAAATTTTCAAATTTTTCGATTGTTTCCAAAAAGAAGTTTTTAAATAATAATGGATGGTTTCCGGATTTCTTCAGATTGAAGTGACAGCTGTAGACGTGTATTTAAAAAATTAAATATATTAACCATTACGTCTTGTCTATATCAAGAAACAAAATAACACACCTCAGGTTAATCGCAACCCATGAATATTTGATCTCTGCCCATATGACGTGAGTGAATTTTTCAACTGCAAGTTTTAATGCTTTGCCTTTTTAATGTGTATGTATTGTGTATGTATTAATGTGTATGTTTTGTATTATATCTACCTNGAATTTTTAAACTGCAAGTTTTAATGCTTTGCCTTTATAATGTGTATGTATTGGGTATGTATTATTGTGTATGTTTTGTATTATATTTATCTACCTTGACGATGCTAAATCTGTAATACTGATAACAAGCAAATAAATTGATTGATTGATTGATTGAGGGGTGTTGATTTCGGTAGGATTCATTGTTTCAGGTAGGGTTGAATTCAGATCTACAAGGAATCTGTTCACTCGTTCGTAGAAAAGAAGACTTATCCGCTTTCTGTAATTGAATATTTCCTGAAACCTTCTTGCAAATACATGTCGATGTACTGGATTATTTAGATAGGCTGATATTTTACTGACATATGACAATGTTGAATATTTCCGACGATCAGTTAGTGACGGTTCTCCGGATTCGGAATTTAAGCTATCGATTAGGCTAGTACAAAATGCTTCGAGAGCGATTCGTAAAGCTGCGTTGTGGATTATGTCGAGTTGTTTCAGTGTGCTCTTTTGAGCTGAATTATATACTATACTGCCATGGTCCAGTTCGTAACGATTTATTGTTCTGTACATTGTCATGAGTGTTGGGTAGTCTGCTCCTCGTGATGTGTAAGATACCGGTTTCATTGAGTTGAGTCCTGTTTTAAAATTAATCGAAGTGACTGAATATGTGGTTTCCATGTGCGTTTATTATCAAATTCAATTCCTAGGAGTCTTTTACTTGTTACATAGTCAAGTGGGTAGTTATCAAAGTACTATGTAGGATGTTGTGTGTCTCTTTTTTGGTAAAATGCATTGGAGTCAAGTAGTCTCTGACCAGGTCGAGTGCTTTTTGTAAGTGATTTTGAATAGATGTTGTGTTTTTCCCATTAACATACATCACTAAATCGTCTGCGTAAAGCCCTGCTCTCACTGGGGACTGACATGTAGTGAGTAATTTGTTTATAGCAATGAAAAAAAGAGTTCCACTCAAGTTCGCGCCTTGTGGGATTCCGTTCTGTTATAGATTCTTCCTGGATAGGTAGCCATCTGTTCGGACTTGAAAATATCGTTTTTCGGGCAACATTCCAACGAATTTCAAGATATTGCCATTGGTAGACCATGTTTCTAACGTCGTAACGCCACATTGGGTTAAATGTCTCGTAGATATCGAAGAACATTGCGATGCATTCCTGTTTCCATGCTAAGAATTCGTGTATTTCGGATTCAAGACTCACAACGTTGTCAAGAGTGGATTATTATGGACGAATGCCGCTTTGTTCGGTTACTATCAATTTTTCTTCATTTAGGAACCAAGTTAGCCTTTTGTTAACTATCTTCTCTAATATTTTACACATAATGCATGTTAATGAGATAGGTCTGTAAGCTTGTTCTAAATGTTTCGGTATAATTATTGATGTATACCATTGTTCTGGGAAAGCTTCATTTATCCAGATGTTGTTGAATCTATATAGGATAATTTGTTAGGCGTTTTGAGGAAGTTTTTGCAGGAAAATTATAGGTATATTGTCGGATCCAAGGCATGTTTTTTTTGTATTTTGAAGTGCATCTGTATATTTGTCCATAGTAATTGGTAGGTTGAGTGGAGAATTGTCGTTATTGTATTTGAAATTTTCAGATTCCTTGAGTATATGCATGGTGTCGTTAATATTCAATTTGTGATTCTGTCTTTTGAATCTGTTAAATGCTGACTTGAACAATTTTAGTGCCTTATCGCATTCAGGGTTCCACCAAGGAAGAGTTTTTTGCCTGTTTCTGTTTGTGAGATGGGTTTTTCAATTGCTTCATCTGCGGCCTGTAGAATAATAGCAGTGAGTTCTTTCAAGTATCCAGTTATATCATAGATTTAGGGCCTCAGGATATCGATGATGTCCGCAGATTTCAATGAAGAGTATAGAGTCCAATCAGCTTGGTTCAATCGCCATTTTGTAACGGATTGTGGTGGTTCAGCAGTTAATATACTTTCGGTTGATATAGAAAAGGGATCACTATTATAAAGAAAAGGTAGTATGTCCCAGGTTAACGATGCGAATATTAAAGGTGAACTTAAGGTTAAATCTATATCAGAGGTAGTTGCTGTTCATGAGTTGAGTCGAGTTCCTCTTCCATCATTTAGTAGTGTCATATTAAGATTGTTTTTACATGACTCGACGTTGCGGCCTAATAGATTAGTCTTATTCAAACTCCATATTGGGTTGTGGGCGTTAAAGTCGCCCAAAATGATGTGTGGTGTTGGGATCTACTGTATGAGATTGGTTATTGTATTTGTGTCTGGTTGTTCATCAGGTGGTATATAGATATTGCAAATGAAGATTTTTCTTGGTCCCATAAGTGCAATGGCAACAGCTTTTAGAACCGTTTGACAATGTATTTCGATAGCATCGAATGATTCATGCACATAGATAGAAGTTCCCCCGCTTGCGTCATTACAGTTTTTTTTTTCTATTTTTATGAAATCCATGATAATTTTTTAGGTTATATGTCGTATTCCAGAAGTGTGTTTTCTGTAGGACAATCACAATTGAATTGTGTCCTGATATAAATAATTCGAACATATCTGAGTGGGTAAAAAGCCCACCTATGTTCCACTGCAAGATAGAAATGAATGTGTTTATAACTGTTTGAAGGTCTGTTGAGGAGTTGCTGTCTTCTATAATATTCTGTTGATGGAATACAAGTTGTCTTTTTATTTTGTTTTTTACTTTTGTACATCGGTTTTTCATCCTTCTATCTTCAAAATATGGGTATATATCTTGTAGGGTGTTATCGGTATAGTTTAATGCAACGCTCAAGAGATCAAACGATCCGTAGACATTTTCCGAAAAAATCTGGTATTTCTTCAAACGTTGAAACGTAAGTTTTAGAGTTATTGACAAACATACTTTTTGCCGGTTTCATTAAGTTGTCGATAGGTATTATTCTTGATTTAGCCTTTTCAGTTCGATTAGTTGGTGTGGGAGTTACAATAGGGTTTTCGTCTGTGGTGGTGGTGTTGGTGAGATGATTTCAGAAGCAGGTCTTTTTCTTGATTGCTTATTGGTTTCTTGGTCAGGATTATTTGATGGTGATTCCCGATTCGTTTCTGTTCATGAGGGAATTATCGGAACACACTTGCAGACAGGTTTCAGGCTGTTTGCCTACTCGTCAGTGCAAGGCAGTGTCTATTATCAACCTGAAGTTGATGATTTCCGATAATTAAAAATCGAGTTCCTTTCAGAGTATCAATCATCGAACTAAGCAGAAGTTAACAAACAACAGCATGTTTGTCATCGCCCCATCGCCAACAGCATATGCAGGAATAACTTCAGTGAAGTATTCTGCACTGACACCTGTCGGATATAATCCAACGTCCTTCGTGGTATTAGGCAGAGGAGTAGTTGTTTTCTGATAGTTGTCAGTCCATTAACCTACTGTGTAGGTAAGTTGAGACTGGCCTAAACAAATTGTTCTTTCAGGAAATTTGTTTTACAGCCAGTCTTCGAATATGCTCACTCACTTTGTGTAACTTTTTTAATTTACTCCATTCAACATAAAATGAAAGTATGAAAGATGTCTCTAGTTACAGGTCTATTTAAATGAACTAATATTTACCCGAGAAGTAACATTCATAATTTAAAAAACTATCAACTCTACATTATTCCCAAGCCGAGCATATTTAACCTGCACTTTGACACAAAAAAAATCTTGGAAGTTTTCCTCTTGTTTTTGCATAAATATTAGCCATTTTGCCTCGCATAATGGCTGTACTAACGCCTTAGAAAATATGTTTATGAAATTCGCCTGTGAAACTTATAACGCTCTTGGGTATAATTAAGTAACCCTTTGTGTGTTTTCGTTCAAAAAATATGTGCCCTAAATGGATTTCAGTTTTAATTCAGCGGAATGAAAACTAAATTTTTTCAGTTCTGAAACGATTGAGCGTTCACTTTGAAAATATCTCTTTCACTCAACAACGTTTGAACGGGTGGTGAATACAGGTTCATTTTCATAATTCAGAAAATGGGAAGGTCTGCTAAAGCACAAAAAATAAAGTTTTTATAATGATGATGAGAATCAACTGAAAGAAGAAAAAAAGTTAAATGCTTTCAACGCAAACGATACAAAGAATTTGGTTCAAGTACAATCAGAACCTGCTCCAGATCTGGAAACACTATCCGTAGCAGCCTTACGAAAACCTGGCCACCAAACGCAGACTGTGACTCCAAGAATTGTATTTACGGGATTCCCTGTGAGTGCGGAAAATCCTATATCGTTGATACCAAGAGGCCACTGAAAGTCCATATTGCCGAGCACAAAAAACACACACAGCGGGGGGAAACCAGCAAGCCAGGAATAGCAGAGCATGTTTGGGTTCATCAGCATAACATCGAGTGGTCCCAAGCTAAGATCATACACAAGGAGGAACACTGGTTTAGAAGGAAATTCAAAGAAGCCGCATATATGCTGTCCAACAACTTACTCAGCCAACTCCCGCCAAACTGTCATCTCTCGCTATACCGATGAAGCGGAAAGAGGGGATGAGTGAAAGTACTCGAAAGATCCACAAATAGTCATATCTCGGAGGAATTAGTCATCACCCGAAGACGACTGTGGACACTAACAATCGAAACGTCGTGAAGTAACGTGGTTTGAAATCGCTTAATTGTTAATTAAATTAATTTTTTTTGTTTTAATTGTTCAATTTTTTACTTATATTTAATTTCACTGTGGATTCATTTCAAGTTTTTTAGCTTAATATATTTGCTATTTTCAGATATTCTTTTAATTTTCAATTGTATTGGTTATTTTAGGTATTTCAAATCATCGATTATTAATAAAGTTTTTTTCTGCAAATAATCACATTTCCACAGTTTCGGCCAACGTTTAAGGTAGATATTCTTAATATGCAATTTGGAAATTAATATCAAGAAATATGTGATGATTTGAATTTGATTTTTTGTTGACATATATTGAATTGGAGTACATTTTTTTAACAACAATTTTTCTCTCTTTTTGTGCTATAGTTCTGTCAAATGAATAGATGAATAAATTTATCAAAGAAAAATAAATCATATCATTGAAGAAAATTTAATGAGACAAATATATTTATTAAAGAAAGATAAATAAATTTATTAAAGAAAATTTACTGAAGTAAATAAATGAAGTTATTAGAGGAACATTCATTGAATATAAATTTTCTTGGGTAGAAATTTTATATCAGAGAATTATTAAAGAGACAACTCAACTTGCTGCACAAGTAGATAAATTTATCATCTGGATAAATTTATATTTGTCTGAAGGTGCATATTTTTGGTAATACATTTGCTGGCTGAATAGGCACAAAACCTGTCTTGGACTTCTGGACCGCCAACTGTTAAGAGGACGAGTCAAATCCATGTTACCGTCACTGAATCAACCCTTGGGTCACTGTGAACTTTATAACAAGTGTATTAACGAGACTCAAGTAAGGTTAAATGCATTTACCTGAAGGTAAGGTCCTGTAACAAGTTATCCTTTTGTCCAAGGAACCAGCTAATTCGGTTCATTAAATTTTTGAAAATTTTTATTATTTTGTTTATTATTTGGAGATAGAGTTTATCTACGGAGACTGGTATCGAAAAGAATTTTGAATCAATGTTGTTTGCTGTAGATCGCGCCCTAGTAAGATCTTGATATCTTATTCTTTTCGTTACCACTCGATTGAACTACCAAAAGGCCAAGTAACTTTGGTGATAACGATCCACGCCCTTGCCTCCGCAGGCTAGAGCTGGCTGTATCCTTCGTGGCATGAAAAAGTTTACATGAAACGTTACAGTCCTAACTGATAAAATTCACCACGAAACATTGTCAATCGCCTTCAAACAAACGAGAATTAACTCAATCGATATTTTTTTTGGAATCGACAGCGTATATTTTTATTATTTCAGTCACGTTGTTGTCTTTAGTGAATGGCTAAAGAATATTTTCAACTTGATAATTATCATTTTGGAGTAATTTTTTGGTTTGTCTTTTTTTATCCTTTTCTGTGTACCAACTTTCTATCGTGGATTTAGAGTTATAAACTCAGTTATAAACTCAGAAAAGCTGATGTGAGTTTTGAACAAAATTTTCGAAATAATATGATGAGACATTTGATCAATACAAATTTCCGATGATGATATACTATTGATGATAATGTTATATTTTTTGATGATGATATACATTGAAAGGTGAAGATATGTTCCCCAATTTTCAAAAACCATTTGAATATTTGAATAATGATCATAATTGAATATAAAAAGGAGGATCATTTCGAATACGTTTATTAACTTTTTCATTGAATTATCAAACACAACTTCTATTTCAAATTGAAGTTGAAAAGATGATAATTTGCAGAAAATATGAAAAAGAAATTGCCATGCTAAATAAACAAAAACACAAACGTATTGATTCATGTTTCTTAAATCTTCAGAATTTCATCAACTTCATGTAATTTTCATTTCGATAGAAACATCAAATGAATCATATTTACCAATCAAGAAATGGGAATTTCGAAACTTCGATAAAAGTAATCAGGACCATATTCGTGCAGCTGAAATTTATCATCTGTGAAAGTTATTCAACCAATCGATCATATCATAATTTCAAATAGATTCGCTGATCTGTGAAATAGTTACTGAACGGAACTTTTCCATCGTTTTGCTAGTTCAATATAGTTGAAAGTCAATTCAGAAAAAGTCTAGTGACCAGTATAATGTATAACGGCATACTGGAATCATAGGAAACGAGAAGCAGGGTAGAGAAGTCGTGCAGCGTTGGATAATATCTACTCAATATTTCTCTCTCAGTAGATTTTCCTATTACCCTTTGATACATAATTTGTGATGTTACAATTTCCGGTCTTGTGTTTTGTGATGAGCATTTGGAAGTATATACAGAGCTTCTCAACTGAAACTATCCAATCCGTACCTGAAGGATTCCAAGGGGACACATTTTTAAATCCACAAGACATTCTTAGCTTCTTTTCTGGACGCCTTCATATTTGCCTCTGAATTGTTTGAATAACAATATACCTCATATACCAATATACGAGTATATTACGATGGGACAGTAACCGGTTGGGTCGGTGTGAGTGATTCGTTCTACTCATTCAATAGACCGCTATGTGGAACGGTGATTCGAGCCATACGAAGGGATTTTCACTTCGGATATTAGAAACCCATGCTAGGAATCGCACGTTCAAAGGTGATACCTCGTTAATTCTCAGCTCTCAAAAGTTCCTGCCTTTGAAGTTTATTAATCGTTGATCAAGGGAAAGAGAGATATTAACAGATTCATAACTTCAAAATTTCTATTCAAACAGAATTATTGTTCCAAAATATCACACCACTTCAACAATTTGAATCAAAGATTCAATTTTTTCAACAGTTCATGTTTGGATGTAAAAGATATGTTACTAATATAAATTGTAATGAAAATCTATGAGAAGTAAAATTTTGTGAAACCCTGAACAACTGCTCCAGTGGAGTGTGTAGATTATTTCTAACTGTGGAAGTAAACAAACACAATTGCAGTTATTAATGCGACAAAAATTTCTGTATTAACGTGGAAACTCATAGATTATTAAAAAACTCAACAGATATCCTTAAAAATCAAATCAAAGGCTTCTTTCTATCAATGCTGTACCTACTGAAAGATGAAAATTGTCCAGATCTTTTGAGAAACTATGTTGATAAGGCTATTATGATAATAGCGATGGAAGAGAAGTAAATTCAACTAGATTTCCACAACTATGGATATCTTGGAAAGAGGATGGAACTATTTTGAAGAATGGCCATCCCGATCTCCAGACTCGACTTCATTGAACTTTTATAGAGGCAAAGCGAAAATAAAAACTTTTCGAAGTCAGCTAGAGTACCGTTAGAAGTAAACAACAAGTAAGTTCATTTCTGGTCGGCGTCTTTGATGTATCATGTCAAGATTTCATTTTTTGCTTGGCTATGACGGCGTGTAGTGACGGGTGCAGGCTGGAGCTATTTTCAGCTCCCTTGCTCTCACGCCTTAGATACATCGGCTGAGCGTAAAATAAGAGATGAAGATCTTAACCCAAATATGGCGTCAAGTATATTTACTTGTGTTTACTTCTATACAGTAGCTAAAGTCTCTGTGCTTTTTTACCATATGAGGTTTTTACGATTACTATAGACAACTTTGAGTCATGACTATATTTGCTGTTGAAACAATTCAAAATGATAATTAGAAATTCTACTAACATGACGAAAACTAAGATTTTGATAATAAACATATATAATTATTATAAAAGTAACTCATATTTCAAAGTCATAACCAACTAAAAAATAGTACCTAGTGAATGAAGATCCTCTAGGGCTAAATCTAAATCAATAAATGTAGTGTCGTAATCGTCCGTTTCTAATATCGCCAATAGTTCTTCGTCAGTTGGTTTTTTCATTTCGAAACATCCGTGGTTCACTTGTTTTTATAAACGCGTACTCGACAATCACTGTAAACGTGACTAAACACACTATTTTGATTTGTGCCCTTGGGTTAATATTTCACCTTTCACAAATAAAGAAATGGAGAATAAAGCTGGAACGTATACTAACCCTGGGAATTTTTGGTATTTTTATCTGGAAATATTCAGGGTGGAAAGTTCCATAGCAAAGCCCTGTAAGTATCTGATACTTTTTGTTCCGCATAAAACTGAGAATTCTTCGCAACTCATCAAATCCTTTACGGTTCACCTATACGTCGAGATGATTCAGGAACGCCAATCGAATCGATGAAATTGCACCGGAATAAATGTCACAAAATATTCTCATCTTTAGAGACTGCCAAAGCTTTAATAAGAAACGAGAATGTCCACCGAACCACAACGTTTTCTTCGGAAATTAAATTTGATGGAGGCGAACAGAATGAAAGAAAACTTAGAACAAATAAAAGTACGCCGCATTATTTGATGAAATAGAAGGGATTAGCTACGGTCACCCATTTAGTTTTTGATTGTTTCGTTCTTTTGTTTCATCGAGTTCTGATTTTATTAACGGGGAAAATAATGGTCTGGAACTCTGTAAACGAGCATCAGTGTGGGTAAGGATTGAGAATTAGGGCAATGTTGAAAGAAACATTTCAAAAAGGTCCTTAGGAACTCGTTTATATTTGAAATTCTCATTTCGAGTTTTCAGTCGGTTTCACTCAAGACTATTCTTCTATAGCAGAATTGGCGCGGTGGTAGTGCGCCCGACTCACGATCGGAAGATCGTGGGTCGGGCGCAACCACGCCCAGATATTTTTCTCGAGAGAATTTATCTAGTTGAAACTGGGATGAATCACACATTTAAAAAAAAGACCTCTTTAGTCCTTAGCTCACACAATTTTTGACTTCTGAGGGTTGTCGTTCGTAGGGATGCGACAGCTGGTTAACGGAAAAAACAGATTCTAAAGAGAACAAACAGATTCAGAATGAACAGACTTGAAATTCGGCATTCATGAAATAACAGAATCGTTTTCAGTTAGCCTTACAGTAGCATGGTTTTTCAGATACAACCACGGTGATTACATTTACTGACGATTGTGTTCATGGACGTATCCCAGTTATTTACCTCATTAGGTGAAGTCAGCATTCGAAAAAATTCTAAGATCATGCTGTTGAACTGGGCGAATCCGTGATAATTCTTCAATATCCACCAACACTGACCTAAACTTATTCCAGAATCTGAACTAGTGCAATCTGCCTTGAAAATCGTTTTGTGTTTACAAATAATTCTAGATAAATCGTTGAAACTCCACATGTGGTGACGCTATTAAAGGAATACCTGTGTAATCGTTCTTTACTGCTTACAAATTTCACCAATTCATGTTGACATTGTTGTTTGTGTATGACATTTATTGAAATATTGATTTTCTGTTGTATTTGAATATTATATAGTGTAAGAATAATATAGAGTGATAATGGTGCACTGTTATGTTCATGAGCAATCCATATGTTCTGACCAAAATTTCAGCTTTTTCAGATCAGTACCAACACAACAAAGTTTGTTGCTCATTTGCTTCACAGTGAGTATCGAATTGCTACAAAGAATGGTTTGTATGATGAAGAGCTGTTCAAACTGATTTTGAATAAACATTTCAGAATTAGAATCCATCATGAGACATCCAGTAAATTGGATTTCCTTGACTTCTTTCTGATAAATAGGTGGGATCGTTTCTGAGACTATCGTACATGCTAACATATTTCGCTACGTATTGTTCTTTGTTAATGGCTATGACCATTTTGCCTTCAACAGCTCACGTGAAAACAATGTTATTTGCTGCCAATGTAGGTCAAACTGGAAGAACGTTCAAAGCCCGCTTGAAGGAACACAGAAATAGTTTCCAGAATAAAAAAATAAACTCCACATATGCCACTCATTCAATCAAAGAGGAACATACAAGCCAAAACTCAATTTGATAAGAATAACAGACAGTAAGTGGAAAATATTTTAATTTTATACTATCAATATTTCAAACTCTCGGGAATGAAAGTTTTTGGCTTTCTACTACTCCCACTTGATAAATGATTGCTTACTTCTTTTCTTTGGGAGATTCACACATTTTTTTGTATCAAGATGGAGTAGTAGAAAGCCAAAAACTTTCTTTCCTAAAAATCAATCACTCCCAAAAAAATTATCCCTTCAATTTAAACAATATTCCTCTTGGCTGGGATTTAATCAAATAAGTGAATGAATGACATTACGATGTCATCGATGACATAAATAGATCAAACTCATTCCGTGACATAAACATCGTAATTAATGAATGAATTGTGTGCTTTTTCTTATAATATTATCCGGATTGGTACTGAAGGCAAGTGTCTTAACGGCGAAACGTCGGTGTCTACTAGTGAGGATAGCTGAGTTCCATGTAAGTGAAATTTTTTACCTTTCATTTGGTATATTGTGTAGAAATCTTGTAAATGATATCTGATTTAAATCTATAACGAATGTTTGGAATACAAACTGAGTAGAAAAAAGTGTTTTTCGTATAATCAATTGTTTATATAAAAGTATTTGTTTAGAAAGAAATTTTTGTTTCGTGTAATTCAATGTTTCAGAAGTTGTTTCAGAAGTGCTTTTTCTTCCATTTTATGTCTGAAAGTTACTTCTTTGCATGATGTACACATCTAAGTTCAGAGTTACTTCTTTCGAAAATGATTGCTTCCTTCCTTTCTTTGGAAGATTCACACATTTTTTTTTGTATCAAGATGGAGTAGTAGAAAGCCAAAAACTTTTTTTCCAAAAATAAATCACTCCTAAAAATATAACCCTTTCAATTTATTCAAACTCTCATTTCGATGATTGGAAATTGCTAAATTTGGGAAAACTAAACGATACAGTGTTCAAATGTCCCAGTTGATGAATGTGAGACATCATGAAAATCATCCCAAACGATCTGGTTTTCATGTCAAGTATACACATTTTTCATGGCTACCTGAATAGAAGAAACGAGGAGAGGAACACTGAATGCAGTGCAAAAATGCAAGTAATTGTATTTTTGGCATAATCAGGTATTCAAACTGGTGGGGAAAGAGAGGAGGCGTTCATCAAACTTTCCAGATATATTCTTCAAACTGACGTTCTCTTGTTTGTAAGCAATTGAAAGTGAAAGGTTATTCGTTTTATTCCAAGCAACAGCTTCAAGTTTGAACAGATAAGTTCTGACTATGAATTCAGTCTGAATGCTATAAGTATAAACTTCATTTTCATTCCTAAATATAAATGCTACATTCACATAAGTGGTAGAAATTTTCGTTTGATGAATTTCATACAAAACGAGAGAAAAGCATAATCCAAATGTCTGAAATTTCCAGACGTTATGAGCGAGCAAAGATTATACTTTCACGGAATGCATTCTGCAGAGGCGTTCCGGAGATGCATAATTAGCAGGAGAATGTCTTGTTTACAAGAATGTTCATCTGGAAACGAAACAATGTAGCGTGAAAAACGTACCTCTACTCCTCCGGAAGCGACAACCAGAAGTGCATTTCCTTTATTTTTCAATTTCTCGTTCAACGCGGCAGCTGAAGCAATTAAACGCAAAAAAAACCAAATGGATTTTCATTGAGCGGAAATTGGATATGAAATTTTTGTCGAATAGATCCGAATGACCCAAATTTTTCACATAAAATCTGTAATTGAATTATTGAATTTTAATTTGTTATCAAAGGGAAACAATAATATAATGCATGAAAATTTGTTTTCTATGTCACATAAAACAGAGTTGCTGTGCGATATGTTGATGTATATTGCTTCATTTATATTTTATGTTCCACGCCATTTATTGAAGTGGTTGTGAGCGAGCAATTTTTTTTATTTAAACTCATCAATACGATAATACAGTTTATTGTATGATGCTCACTATATATTTTTTGATTGATTAATTAATGTATGATAACTATTTTATAATGAATATTGTGAGGATATTGAATATTATCGTTTTTTTATTACTTTGAAGTGAAAAGCGTTGACCAAAAATACAGTATGGTTTGGATTATCTAATTATGACTGGTCAGACTCCCACCCTTAATTTCATATAATGAACACAAGAGTGAAATATTAAAAATTGCTGGAAAAAATAGGCCCGTATTCAAAATTACAAAATTGAGGTCGCTCCAAAGCTGACAACACCATGTATAAAAATTATGTGATCATTCGATGATAGAACAAAGTTAAAACCTCAGAGTTCAAACAGATTTTCAATATATCTGCGAATACAGGAGATACGAGTATATTAAAAATAAAATTTCAATTTTTTTTTCGTATATCTTCGGTTTTTCCGGTATCAATAGTCATCGAGAATAGGCA
Organism: Leptinotarsa lineolata; assembly: GCA_015342045.1. Taxonomy (NCBI): domain Eukaryota; kingdom Metazoa; phylum Arthropoda; class Insecta; order Coleoptera; family Chrysomelidae; genus Leptinotarsa; species Leptinotarsa lineolata. The sequence continues at coordinate 714 of WOGR01005818.1, read as the reverse complement.
ACCTTGCCACCATTTGAAGAACATTCTATATTTCATCCTCCTCGAAATCCCCTTGAATAATTGAGAATATACAGGGTGTTTTTCAATGATATGCGCATATAAGTGTTCATCTAGATGCAAAAATAATAGTAGGTTACTATTTAAAAAAAAACACAAGCACTACAGGATAAACCTAAAGGCGCTCTAAGATTTGAATCGCTGGAGATTAAATCCATTAGGAAGAACGTTCTCAGGAAGTTTATCCCATATTAACGCAGTTTTCCAACCGAAATAGTTTTCAAACAGCGAAGTTCAAGGTGTACTGAGTTGAACTTCAAAACGATGAGCAGCCACAGTCTGTCGCGTATTTCTGATATGCATCGCTCTCGGTGGAATCAAATGTGCAAAGTCCCTTGAACACTTCCCGTGAAAGTCTTTATAGAAGAGAGACAAATCTCCAACCTTTCTTCGATGTTCCAAACTATCCAGGTTGCAAGTTTTGTTTGCTTCTCCAATCAGGCGGGTGGCTCTTTTTTGGATAGAATGCAGCAGCTTCAGAGTATGTTTAGGGGCGGAGCTCCATACATGAGAACAATACTCTAAGTGAGGTCTGATCTGACCTTTATAAAGCATCAAAAGTTGCTGAGGTGTATACAATTTTCTGGTTCGGAAAAGTGTTCCAAGCTTTTGAGAAGTAGCCCTTGCAATTCCAGCAACATGATTGTGCCAAGACAT
>WOGR01005817.1:0-13514 GCA_015342045.1 Leptinotarsa lineolata | reverse complement strand
CTGTCAGGAAACTTGAGAGCCATAAACAAAAATGATCCGACAAGCCATAGCATCGAAGTTTGGCCAGCAAACCCTCATGCCACATACGGTCAAAGGCCTTAGAAATATCAAGCGCAACAGCTCTTGACTCTCCTCATAGGACGAAACTGTAGTAACGTTAGTTACAAAAAATAGTAGGAAAAAAACACAGAAAATTTCATTCCTTATTTTTCATGATGACCTCTTACCACGTAGTAATGTCTACATCCAAAAATTCAGACCATTTTTCGGCCGACGAAAATCCCCAAGTTATTAAAGAAAGTCATTTTCAGCAACATCAACAGATGTATCCTACACAGACTTTTTGCGAGATAAGTTACCGATTTTTTTAGAAGTGCTGGTACTTGTAGGAGGCAACATGTTGATTATGCACTACAGGGCTCCAGCTCATTTCAGTGTTCTCGCCCGTCAGCATCTTGACATCATTTACCCTAATCGCTGGATTGAACGTGCATGATCTCAAAATTGGTCAGCTCGCAGTCCTGATATGAATCTTCTAGATTTCTACTTCTGGGATCATTTGAAAGCTCTCGTTTATAAAACTCCTGTACTAGATGTGAATGACTATAGGAATCGAATAATTGACAATTGCAATATCATAAGGAGTACTCCAGGTATTATTGAACGTGTCAGACAATCAATGACATTCATGGACATTTTGTTCATTTCTTTCAAGGTCGAAATTGTTTATTATTTACTTTTGGTTTTTATTTTATGTTGTCCATGGATAGTTTTGAGAACCTTGACATATAGAAAACACAATATTGTTGGCTGTGGTGCCCACTGAGACGCCACTGGACCTAATAATTTCAATTTAGTTCGGGCTGAATGCCTTATTACTTTAAATAACTGTATCGAATTTGGACTAAATCGTTGTAAAGATATTTATGATATTTAATGAGTACCGTTTTTTTAAACTTCAACGCCCTGTGTCTCAGAAACAAAGCAATTCCGGACATATGTTCATAGGAACTTTTTTTCTTGAAACGACCTAACGAATCACCCTCGGAAGTTTCGTACTGTAGTTAGAAAACATCCTGCATTGTAAAGAAATTGTGTATGGACGTTTGTATTTTTGTATTATTTATATTTAATTTTCACATGTTGTAATCAAATTCAGCTGTTGAATTAGTAAATAAATAAATTGACGAATAAGTACGTGAGTAAATGGATAAATAATCTATAAAATAACCTATGAATTTTATTTTCATATTGTGAATTGTTCTCACAATAAAAACAAGTTTTGTTCCAGGAACAGATGGCGGTACAATGCTGGGAGCGATGGCAGGCCTTGGAGCTATCCTATTGGTCTTTCTTTTATACATAAAGAACAAAGGATGGTGGTGGACTCCAGTTCGAGGCATGAATTGCTGCGACGAAGCATGTCCTCTTCCCTCTCGACCTGTATCAACACCTTCAGTGCCTAATTCTCATTCGCAAGCTTCTCCAAAAAATGAACTGGGTAAGTATTTGTAGCATATTCATTTGTTTGAGTCAATGATGTTAGTTCGACTGACTAAGTAGTTTGGAGCACATATTGCAGGACATAATGACAATTCTTTTTTTGCTCTAATTTGTGTGACTTTATTAGCTCTTCCTCCATATATTAATGGAGTTACCGACGATAGTAAGGCGAATTGTGGAAAGGAATAACATAAGAACAGTATTCATATCCAACAATCAAATTCCCCCTCCTCTACGAGCACTCGAGGATATGATACCTGCTCCAGAACTCACATTGGCCATACAAACAGAATAGTCTCCAACAGAGCCTATGAATATGAGCTTGCTGTTCGTAAATTGGATTCAGTCTCATCTTTCTTCAAACACCATTTTGAAATCAGCCACATAATAAACTTCGAGAACACCAAAACCATCGCCACTAGAAAACACCTTCAGACCAGGATGATCCACAAAGCAATTGAAATTGAAAAAAAGCCTAACTGCCTCAACATACGAGATGATTCACAAAGATTGCCTTTTTCATGGAGATCATTACTATCACAATGTACATCTGACAACATTGCACACCTTGCTCGCAACCCCGTTTCTACTACCAACCCCCTCATCCGTTCGTCTTTGATATTATCACGACGTTTCAGGAAGATCACACATGCTATATTTGCGTGCTCTGTTTGGTAGCTGAACTTGAAACTGAAGTCGTCCTTGTCGAATCTTGTGCATGCTTGACGTGAAACGTTCTGGTTGATTGGTGAGATAATTGAGTGGATGTATCGCGTTCGACTATGTGTTTGCTGTGGTGCGATGGCTTTGTTTGTGGATATGATGGTTTCCCATGGAGTTGAGAGATAGTGTGAGTCATCTCTCTTGTTGAGACTGCCGATCTTAGAATTCGATTGCCTCCCTTATAATTCTGGTTTTCTAGTAATGTATACTGACGATCTGTTTGCATCTTTCAAAGACGATGTTATGACCTTATGAAGGTGGTGTTTGTATATGGTTGGGATTGTTTGTTTGATGCGAAGTGAGACTTTTTATTCCTTTAATCTGACTGATGTTCAAAGTGCCTGATGCTTTTCGTTTTTTGTGTTTGTTTATTCTTTGTTCTCCTTCTTTCTTCGATGTGTTTTTTGTGAATTGTATGCTTTAGAAAAAATCAGCCTAAGAGCTTTTTGTATGCCTTTCATTTCTTGTTTCTTCATATCTACACCTGGTAGACGTTCATATCAACAAATGGAGTGTTGGCTACCGCTTGTATTTGTGCAGGATAGTGATGTGACTTCGCGTTCATGTATCTATTAGTATGCATTGGAATGCTGTATGATGTTTGCTGAATTTCTCCGTTAGGTTTTTTTCTAACTAGTACATTGAAAAAAAGTGACTCGTTATTTCTTCTCATCTCTGAAGTGAACTGGATTTTCTTGTATATTGAGTTCAGGTATGTCACGAAACGGTCATGTTCTTCATGTCCATAAGGCCAAATGATCGTCGACGTATCTCATTCATAATTAGGGTTTCTTCAGGTCGTTGTTCAGAGTCTCGATTTCGAAATAGCTCATGAAAAGGTTGAAGATTACTGGTGATAAAGCAGAACCCATTGGATCATCTTTAGAACCCATTGGATCATCTTTCGACTGACTATCTGTTGTTGATGCTAAAATATGTGCTTCCAGTCGAGCGTAATAAATTACACTACCCATTACACTACACATTACATTACACTACCCATTCAACCCACTGATTAGCCATAATGTTTTCCCTCAAGCAAGCACGCTGTCTACTAAACAAGGCTTTTCGCGTCACTAAGCAGAGCTACTAAGCAGAGCACATGAAAATGGCAAGTGTAATCTTGCCGAAACGTCGAAATAATGTCAAAAATGAACGGATCTACACCCGGGATGATAATTCAGCATATGATACTACCCGAGAAGGACTACGCCACTGAAAAACCAAAACGATCACTTCATCAAAATCACTGTGTAAACGCAAGTGAGTCATAAGTGGAAGCACCTGGTGATATGAAATCCAATTTTGCTGGCCAAGTTTTCATCTCGGCGTTGGTGGTTTGACTGATCTTCAAAAATAAATCCACACATGAAAAGAATATTAGATGAGTACTATTCCGATCATCCACAATTCGATTTCAATTTAGAGGCCATCAGTACTGACGATGCGAATGATTGAGATAGTACTTAGCTATTCATCTTTTCATTTCTATAAAATTATTTTTGAAAGCTTGACTGCATTACCATTCCTTGATTTCATATTATTTCTAGAAAGATATGTGGATTGAAATGAAAGATTGGTCATACCACCAACGCCGACATAAAACTTGGCTAGCAATTATGAGTGTCACACAATTAGGTGGTTCCTCTCAAATCCCGCTTGCATTTATGCAGTGATTTTGATGATGCGCTCGTCTTTATGATCTTGATAAATCGAATTCAGTGAGCATTTATATTCATTCCTGTTTATTTATTCTAATTATTTCAGTTTTTTTCAAATAAGCGATGAGATGGTCTTTTTTGTTGGTTTATTCATTGAAGAAGAATAATAATCATGCTGCATATTGAACACATGTAATAATGTTCAGTTTCATTTCAACTTTCGATCGAAATGATTCGTATGTAGTTCAATAGTGTATAAATGATGGTGAAGAGACAATATTTATCGCGTGATGAAATTTTAAGGGCTGTGGGGATGCTTCAAGCAGGAATGCGTCAGGTGTATGTTGCAAACGCGTTAAGTACCTCACAAAGTGTAGTATCTCGAATAGATTTACGGTATCTTGAAACGGGAAACGTGGCCGAAAGGCATACTGGCCGGCATCGTTAAACTAACCCACCGCAAGACCGTTTTTTACAAAAATCTACGAGGAGAAACCCTACAGAAACAGCACAAGATCTCCAAATGCAACTCCAACAGGCCCTCAACGTAGACGTTTCTTCACAAACGATGATAAATCGATTAGGTGAGGACAGTTTGAGGTCCCGACGGCCGCTTAGAGTTCAACCTCCAAACATAGGCAATTATAGTGTGGGCTGAATGGCGCGTGGACTGATAGGGAATTGAATGGGGTTGTGTGCTTTTCTCAGATGAATCTCGATTTGGACTCTATCCGAATTCAAGACGGGTTAGGGTCTGATGAAGACACGGCGATGAAGCGGGACTGGCAAATGTGTGGATTCCAACATAGGAGAAATGATTATGGTATGGCGCGGGATAAGTTTTGGAGGATGAACAAACCCGTTTCATCAGAAAGACTTTTGAAGTCCCAAACTAATGTTCGCGAAACATTTCCACCTTTTCTGATGCACGATAGTGCCCGACCATACGTTAAAAGCTCGGTTAACCAGTTCCTGCAAGGTAACGAAATAGCCGTATTAGCATGGCCTGCACAACCATCAGATTTTAATCCAATAGAGCAGAGGAGAGTATTGAGAGCTTTCGCTCTTGCAATAGCCTTTTCAACTCTTGAGCGAAACACGTGTCGCGGTTTTTGTAAAACCCCTTCATAGTGAAGATCGTACAATAAACTGTATTAATGAGTTTTATTATGTATTTTTATCAAGAATAGGCCAGTTCTATTCAATTATTATATCATTGTACATGAAATAGTATCCATCATTCTCTACTTCTCCTTTAACCTATCCTGTCTACTCTCAGCCGTTTTGAAATTATTCGGTAATGGAGGATGCCCTTCTTTTCATGTTGAACTTATTTCGTATCTACCTTCGTTATATACCGTGACACAATCTGAAAAAATTTGCATAGTTGCGTACTCAATTCCTTCCTTAGTTTTTCGTTCCCCAGGATCCGAAATACCTAATTCTTCAAGTTTATTAAAATTGGAAATATCATCATTGTTATTACAAAATAGAGAAATACTCGTAACAATCACAGAAGATAACTTACAAAATTTTATTACGTCACTATTCGTTTTCCTTCTAATGTCCATTCCAATGAAGTTTCTAGTGCCACCAAACCACATTTTAGAATATATTTACGCCCTATGAATAGTTTACCAGCGATATCAGCTCCTATGAGAACTTGTATTGGTTCATCATTGGTGTCGTTGATTTCGATACTCAACTGTTCAATATCAGTTTTCCAAAGACCATCTCCAACAGGAACTATATTATTGCATATAACTGGTTGATCAAGAGCGTCAAAATCACATTTATATTTTTTATTTTAATTTTCTAAGTAAATTTTGAAGCAATTATGTTCAATTACATCAGTTTGTGAACCACCAAAAGGCGAATGAATTATATTTTATTTTTTAGTTGGTTCATACTCCATTTCAAGAGCAGCAAATTTTGTTATATAGGATTTCTGTGAACCCGTATCGATGAGAGCTCTGATATTTCGAGATTTAGATTTTCCTATCAAATTGACAACTAATATTTGCAGAGAAGTTTCTCTATGTGTACTATTCGAAAAGTTTTCAACTACGTACTATATTTTCAGTGCCAGTGCCCTTAGATACAAGTTTATGGACCTCAGTTTGACCTTTTGGACACATAACTGTTGCATGTCTATCCTTATACTCGGTATAAATTAGTTAAACACAACATCTGTTATATGTCCAAACTTCAAACACAAATGATAGCAACCCTTTTCTGTCAACTTTCAGTTGACAATTTCCGCTAAAGTGATAATTTTGTCAGAAAATACACCTCGTGTTACTTGCAGATCTGGGATTTCTATAATTGATCAGTCCTAAAGTTGTTGGAACAACATGATCTTTCACAGAATATTCTGTTTTCATTTTATGTATATCAAAACCTGTAGCTGCTAAAGAAATTCTTTCTTCGCTTTCTACCTCCTTTTTCATAAATTCCATTAGTGAAGGAGATTTCAGAGTTGAGTCACAATTATAGGAGTTTTTACGTTGCCAGGCATGTAAAATCTCTTCCGAAAGGCACGACGGACATAAAATGGCTGGACATTTATCGGAGGTAACACCTAACGTTTCTAATAACCTCAACGGAGATTCCATTCTATCATATAAAGAACTCAAATGTACTTTATTATGCATATTATTCAAAATCAATTCCAAAAGTTCTCGAATATAGTTTTCAACTAGCAAATCTTCTCTACCAAAACAAGATTCCAAACATTCAATAACCTTTGGGTAATTGTTCGAAAAACTTTCTTCTAATTGACATGCTCTAGACTTGGGGATAGTAGCTTGAATAAGATACTGAAACTTGTCCTCGTTATCTAATGATTCGTCCTCATCAATACGCTTGAATTGACTCCAAAATAAAAGCCAATCCCTAATTTCACCACCAAATTTCGTAAGTTAAATTTTTGGCAGTTTGATTTGACATTTATTTTGACTAGAACTGACATTTGAATAATCCTTGTTCAGACTCATTTCCACTCTCAACTTAAGCTTATTATACTTGCCAAACAACTCATCAGCTTCAGCTACTACTTCAATTTACATCCATATCAGTGAAATCAGCATCCGGGATAAGTTTCACTATCTGTCAAATTCAAGTCATTCAGCATCTCAACTTCCTGGTCCAAACGGTATAGATTTCTTTGTACTGCATATCAGATTCTGTTTTCTTGAATTCAGTTTCAATGAGATCAAAAATCCGTCGAAAATAAGTTCTATGGATTTCGAGGGTTTCTTTACTTTCTCCATTATTAACAGTGTCCTGACAAGGTTGCCAAATATAACGTACAGACACAACTAACCGTTTTACAGCTTGTCAAATATAGGAAGAGCTTTGAGAATTTCTGATCTCTCTCTTTTTCGCTAGTACTGTACAATCTAAAGAGAGAGAGGGCAGAAATTCTCAAACCTCTTCCTATATTTGACAAGCTGTATACGTACTACTCTCAAAGGACAGAAGAATAAATAGATTGTCCTTTCAACTCAAATCGAGAATATTGAAGAAATACTATATTGATAAAAATGTCGTTTACAGTAACAATTCATAAATCAAAATCTGACAGTTCCATAAATAAAATATTCTAACTTCAAAACACATCAAAAGTCAATATCCAGACAGACCAATTTCTGACAAATATTAAAATATCTGAAAATGTTTTTGCACAACAAAAAAACCGAAACATTTTGAATTCCATTCACATGTTCTTTCACAAGTGAACTGAAAAAACAGTTCATTCAAAACGGTCGCTGCCGAGGAATTGAATTGAAGAAAAATTGAAAGAAAACACTTTTCCCACGCCAAAAATAGTGTTATATATAAATTAATTTCAGATCAGGGGTATCAATCTACCTGGCAAATGAGGAGAAATTATCGTTTCTCCTTGCTGTTCTCTTATAAGTGACACTTTTCTGAAACAACGAATTCGTTCAATGATACAAAAGTGTGACTCAAAATCGCAGTACACTCATATCACTGTACTCAACTTTTATAATTATATCACTATACTTCGCTTGCTATCGTTTCCGTACCTTGAACTAAACTGATTTTTTTTGGCAACTCTGTCACAATGTGTACAGCAGTTAATGGTACATTTCCGAAATTTGTTTCGTCACTTTTCTCAATTCTTTTAGCATATTTCTATTTCCAAATTTCAATTCGCGTGGGTGATCTCATAACTTGTTTTATATGAAAACTCAAGTTCTGCTAGCAGAAAGTGGTATAGTTTTGTTTCAAGATTTAATAATAATAAAAATTTTAGATACCTCAAGATCTTGAGCATGATAATATTATGCTCAACAATATAATATGGTAACATACTCTAGGCCTTAGAGTATCAGAGAAGGATGGTATTTGTATGGTACTTATTCCGCAGATCCAACCCAAGTCGTTTTAGTTAAATGGCTCTGGGATTTTTTGTTTTCAAAATGTCAAATATATTTCACAAAATATATTTATCCACCCCTGGTGAGAGCAGCATTTTTGGATTTTTGGGGTGCTTATTTTGCTGAAAATGACTCTTGAAATGAAAAAAAAGTTAACATGCTCAACTATGAAATCCTCTACAGGGATATATCTATCTATACTTGGTGAGAATGAAATGTTTTGAATTTCAATGATAATTATTTGTTGAGAGAAATGGACCTGGAAATTGCTGTTTTCGAAGTTCCATAAAATTATTATAATTATATCAAATTTATGGTAATTTGCAGATCTGCTGTACTTTCACGGATGTAAAATCAATTCCAGGCAGGTTGGTAGATGTAGGTACTCAAAAAGTGCTATGTCTTGTGTCGGCTCAACCTAAATTTAGGTTGTCTCTCGGTATCCACTAAAAGTCATAACCTGAAGGTGATTTTCCGACTTTTAACAAAATAGAAGAAGTTAACTCTCTTTTCGCTTTCTAAATGAAAAGTCCTAACATAATATCGTGGCCTACCACATATATTAAATGATTTGAAACTGATGTCTTCTATCACTTCGAATGAAACCTCATAGCAAATGAATAGAGAAGAAATCAGATTTCTTTGTTTAATTTTGCTTCAAGTCGAAAAAAGTTTGCTGTTTTTAGTGGGTTTATAAATTATATTATACCAATACTTTTTTCAATAATTGAGATCAACTCTTTAGACAGTTGAATCCGTTGATTACTCCACTTTATTATGCTGTTGCTAAGCGTATTTTCCGAGTGAAGGATTCGTAATTGAACGCTCAAAAGGTGGATAAATAGTCGGATGACGTCTGTGAAACATAATAGCCTAAAATGTTTTATTCAAGAATTGTCTGTCTTCCATCGCGACCTTGAAAATTATTGACCGCTGAGACACTAAATACATTGTTACAAATCGATATACGACATCCCTAAACAGAACTTCGAGCTTCGGATGAGTACCTAATCGAAATTATAAAATACAGTAGTGATATATTCATTTTTTCACCAATGACTTTTTGAAAACAAACTTTATTTGAAAGTGGAAAATTAAATAATAAAAATGACGTTACTCTCACAAATACAAAATTATAATTAATACGGAAAAGATTCTAAATTAATGCTGAACACTCATTTAGCCTTGCAGGGTTCATTTTTAATCTGTAAATAGCGGTGTCAGCAGGAGACGATAGGAAATCTCAAAAGTATTACGTTCTTCTGACTCTGCTGACTCGAAATCTTGAAAGTCGTTATCTCGGTAATTTGAAACCGGGGAGATCATTTATATTACTCGCAAAATAACAACTTCCCCTATCAAAGAAAAGTTGATTTTTTAAGAAAAAGTTTTTTCATCAAAACTTGTGGTTAGCTCGACGTCTTCTTCGACGGGGTCTTCTAGGCAGACGCTGGGACTTTCCCTGGGGACCAATCTTGGTACTATTCTCGTTCTTGGCGGTCTCGGTGGGTTGTCGTTGCTTGAAGAGGTTATTCCGATAGCAATGGCTTTCTTGCGACGCTACTTGTAGGAAATATACAGAATCACTAGTGCGATGATGAATGCGATTGTAAAGTACATGAACCAAGAAATATGTTTGTTCACGAACGGTTCGTTGATGACTTTATCCACTTTGTGGTTAGCTCGACGTCTTCTTCGACAGGATCTTCTAAGCAGACGCTAGATCTTTCCCTAGGGACCAATCTTGCTAGGGTTCTGGGTACTATTCTCGTTCTAGGCGGTCTCGGTGGGTTGTCATTGCTTGAAGAGGTGATTCCGATCGCAATGGATTTCTTACGACGCCACTTGTAGAAAATATACAGGATCACTAGTGCGATGATGAATGCGATTGTAAAGTACGGGAACCAAAAAATATGTTAGTTCACGAACGGTTCGTTGATGAGTTTATCCAATTCATACGAGTACTGGTTCAACTTTTGCTTAGCGATATTCAGATCGTCGACATTTATTTTGTGTAATTTCTGGGGTTTCAGTTCCGAAAATTTTGATTTTTCCGGGAGGTGATCACAACATCGATATGGTATCTAGACTGTAAGTTACGTTCTGGTATCTTTCAACGAAATATTCAGAATGAACTCTCGTGTTTCCAATGAAGGCATTGCATTCAGGGTGGAGTTTCAGGAGAGTATTTGATTCGATGATTTTTGTAATTACTTCTTTGCCAATGGTGACTGGTAGAGGATTGAATATTGATGTTAGCCACATGTTTTGAGAAATCACTTGAACGTTGTAGTCTTTCACGTAAATCACTGTTGATTTGCAATGTTCGGGTTTGTTTAAGTCTGGGCTTCATAGATAGCGTAACTGTCTATCGGGTATGAAACTACTTCTGCACAAATTCTCAAGTCATGTTTAATTACTTTACAATTATCTGAATTTTGAAAAGAGATGTACAACATTGAATCGTCGTCTAGCGCAATGAATTTTTGAACTGTTAATAATATATGGTGGAGTCTTGTTCGAGCATCCAAGATTGGTATTGGATACAGATGAAAAGGTATGTATGTTTCAGGCTCTACTAGGGGAATATTTAAAACAAATAATACTTTGTTATCCATTTGATATGATATGCTTGCGGTTCTATAAGGTCTAGGTATTGGGGGAATATTTCCAATACTGACGTATATAGGTAGTTAATTTTTGTTGAATGTTTGTGATATTACCTGAAGTGAATGAAGCAAATCTCTCGATGTTATGATTGAACCATTAATTATTTTCAATCGAGCAAAAATGATTGAATTTATAATATCAGCTATGAAAGTTTCAAGAAATAGGTAGCTTTCCATGAGTGATTCGCATATTTCTAGTTTTTATTTGAGTTTCGCAAAATGCCATATCATCTGATATTTCCATTAGCGATTTTTCAATTTCTTTTATATCTTGATTGAAAATTTCTTCAGCAACTTGTAGTTTTTGAATAGTTGAATTGAAGTTTTTTATCACCCAGGCGGTTAGAGATATTTGGTTCTTCAATAGATTTTCAATTTGATGTTCGTCTTGATTTATTTCATTGATACAATCCGTGAAATATTCTCCATCGAATGCGTCAAGGTTTCCGGTTATTGCTTTCCAAAAGTTTTCTACACCATTTATCACACCACGTTTTGTTCTTTTTTCAAATTTTCCTGTGTCCGTAAAGGTATCCCTAAGTTTTACTTGTAATGAGTCAGATATTTGACATAGAAGTCTGATATGTGTTCCTATTTGAGCTTCCAAAGCTAATATTCTAGCTCATCTCTGTCGAGAAAATAAATGAGGTTTTCTAGGATTTTGTTGTTGTTGTATAGAGTGTCTTTGGTGGATGACAAGTCTTTGTCAATCAAAAGGGTCCATTTTTCATTTGTTATTCTGAGGGTTCCTTCTTGATGTAAAAAACGCTGATTGGATTATTGATCGACTCTAAGTTGTATTGGACATTGGCTGTTGATGACAGCAGAATTTTCTTGAAAAAGATTATTATTATTCATGAAGTCGTTTCTGGCAGTCAAAATTTACTTCAGTTTCATTTCGCGTTTCCAATTTACTAATATCGCGTATTTGGGGGAGATTTCTGATATTTCAAATGGTCCATTAAAGTTATTTTCGAGTTTATTTGGATTCTTTCACATAAACCTTGTATCCTACTTTATATTTGGGGACATTTTCAGAAACTGTCCTATCAAATCTGATTTTGGACTTTTCTTTTTGTCTTTCTGATTTTGCTCTGGCCATTTTATAGAAATACGTCATGCGGTTGTTGAGATCTGTAACAAATTTTGTGATTAAGTATTTTTGGTTATAGAGTGTTTCTGGGGATCGACTAGCTGTATGTCCGAATATTAATTCGTACGGCGTGAAACCTGTTGTTTTGTTTCTCGTATTATTACAATATACTAACTATGTATGGTAAAACATTTAGGGGGTGTTCATTAGGATTTTCGGCTCTATGGTCGTGAATCATTCAACAAATGTTGCGTGGAATTTTTCGATTTATTTATTCGATTAGGAGTGATTTACACTCGGATAAGTGAGTTGGATGTCGTACAAAAAGCGTAAGTCTTGTAAATTCTCGACCGTAGTCGCAATGTATCCTTAGTGGTGTACCATAGTGTTGAAAGTAGAGGAGAAGGGTGTTCACGACCAATTTCGAGGATTTGTTCTCTTGCTTGTGTGAATTTAGTGTATGCTTATGTGAATTTAGTCAATTTGTCAACCCCTTTACGTTTGAAGGGGTTTTTGATTTTTCGGTTATAACGAGAGATGTTATAAGGTTTCTTCGACAAATTTAAATTTTTTGATAAATTTCGCATTTTCTCACGAAATTTTCAACATCTCCAATGGGATCTTGCCAGTTATATTTTTGTTTCACTATTCTGCCACGTGTGAATGACATTTATCAAAGATTATAGGGATTTGATCAGGGTCAGGAGTTGTTGTTGAGTATTGACAGACTTTCACTTTGATTCCATTGTCGGCAAAAATGAATGAAAATATTTTTATTAAGGGTAATTATGAATTGTTTTCAATTGAAAAGGTTTTTGTTAAAATCGAACTCATTTTGGGATTCGTAGATTATACAGAACATGCGCTTTATGACAGATTCAGGATCAAAAGGACGGGAAATGATGTAGTATTAACGATCTTTGACTGATTTACTAGAAAGTTTGTTGATTCTGTTATTATAAAACTCTGGGTGTTCTTCGAAGAGGTCTTCGATGATGTCATAGTGTAATGGTTCTAATTTGCTTTGCCAAAATAAGTTAACAATATTTTTATGGTGTTTGTCAAGGAGTTGGGAATTATCGAACTCTTTTTTGGAATAATCGATCAGAGATTTTGATTTATATAGAGCGAAAAATGTATTAAATTCATTTTAAATGGTTTCTAAGGGTATTTTATTGTTGGGGTTGTCATTTCCTTCGGAGTTATTATTTTCTTCGGAGTTGTTATTTTCTTCCGGGTTATTATTATCTTCCGGGTTGTTTTCGTCAAGATTATTATCTATTTTGGGGTTTGCTTTTCCTTCGCTTTCGTTTTCATTAGATGCGTGTATTCTTTAAAATAGTCGATCTCAATTCGCCAGGCTTGTATTCTACCTGGTAATCATACTCTTCGAGTTTGAGTTGCCAGCGTGCCAGCCTACTAACAGTAGGGGGTCTATGATCGGAGATTTATCGGAATT
>WOGR01005816.1:0-13515 GCA_015342045.1 Leptinotarsa lineolata | reverse complement strand
GGGGCGAAACGGGAGCAATGTATAGAATCTGAAGCCGCCCCTGACCGGTTGCAGTGTAACGCGACAGCTAAGTCATCTAACAAACACATGACCTCACCTCGAAAGAATGCAGCCGGGAATCGCCGGTAATATTCTAGGCGAGTACCGAATCGAATACAGATTTCTCGAAAGGACTTAGTTTGTGATATTGTAATATTGTTGGAAATAAATTTATTTAAGACAAGTTAAGTCATTAATTTGTCACGATATCAATGAGATCAATCAATCAAAAATATTACTAAATAGGGAGTAGATTATTAGTTAAAAGGGATAAAATGACAATCTCAAACAGACACTCTTTAATTCATATTTTATTGTCGTTCGGCCAAACTACTAGGCAACCCACTTTACTAATGTTCTGTATGACGCATTCACATTTTTGGTGCTCTTCAAATAGATTCAGTTTTCAATTAAAGAAAATTCAACATGTTTCATTATCTTATATTAGATTGGCAAAGAGGACTTCTCTTGCCTAAAAACTGATTATCGATTTGAAATTTAGAAAAGTGGAATGAACTGATACATTTATATTCGCAACCTGAGAAAATTCAAATTGAGAAACTTTCGTATAGTGCACATGATCTGGACGCCTTTATAGAACGCATCTATAAAGTAATAATATTCGAATATATATTATAAATTGAAGTCCCCCGCCATGTCTGACTGAACGCGATAAACTAAACAGTTTTTGATACAGTTTCTATCAGAGACAGAGAGATTCAAAGGAAAGGTTGATGTGTATATTTTATTATTGTTTTCTGTGAATTGGTTGAAATATGGCGATGTTATCCGTGATAAGTCGGATCGAAGATGTTACCCTGCGAGCTTGCAACGCAGAGTAATGCCTACTTAATATTGTATTTTTTTGTGTATTTTATTGTTCATGGATTTTATTATCATTTTACTTCTAAATCATACATAAAATCACATCAACTAATATTAAGTAAGATATACATAAATCTCTTATACAAGATTTCTGTGGTTTGGCTGTTTTTTTCTGTTTCCAGTAGTTACACGATTCAGTTATTTTTTGAAGTGAATAAACACTATTTTAAAATCTGATACAACTTGTTAATGTCTATCATAATAATTTTTAAAATACAGATGCAAACACTGGTATATTTCAACACAAACTTCTATTCCAAGAGTCCTATACCTAGAAAAATGAAACTGTCAAAAATACAAAATGTAATTTAATAAATACCTATATCACAGTTATTGAAAAACATTTTGAAGGTTTTATTGAATACATTTAAGTTTCTTCTTTGGGGGGGCCATTTCTTCTGCAGAGTCAATATTTATTACATCAGCTGCAACTTTTGGATATCCCATATTTTGAGTACTAGCCATTAGAATACAATTTTGCTCAGAGTATGACCCTTTTTGTATATATGCCACAGTGGTGTACATTGTATACCCCTTATCTATATTTAAATATCCTTTATGAATCAGAAATCCAACAACATACTCAGCTTGTTCTTTTGTGCAACATGGCTTCTTCAAGGAAGATATTCGGAGCTCTTTGGAACCAACTTGGAACCATCCTGATATCAGTTTATTCAGAGTGAGTTTGATTTCTTTCATACTGGCAGCATCTATTAAAGTCAGAATATCTTGCAGAGCTCTCGAAATATTATAATTTGAAATTGTTTTTGGATATCTACAATGGTCACACATTTTTACACAATCTGTTTGATTCCAAGAGTCTTCAAAATGTTCTGCTATCAGCGCTCTTCTACACCTACAAACAATAGAGCTAAAATTACAAACTGAATATTAATCTGAAGAAAGGTTGATTGGGTAACAGGATCAATTTTTTCTTAGAAAAAACAATTGTTTTCTTGCCGACGTTTCGAATTTATTTAAATTCTTCTTCATGTCGTTTGTGTTGGTCTTGTCCCGAAGTTGTTGCGATGTTTTTTATTTTCTTTTAAATGTACCTAATATGTCTGATGGTTTTAAAAATAGTAATATCAACACGGAGAAACTACTTTTCGAGACCCGAAGAAGAATTTAATTAAATTCGAAACGTCGGCAAGAAAACAATTGTTTTTTCTAAGAAAAAATGGATCCTGTTACCCAACCAACCTCTCTGCAGGGAAATTATTGGATCACTAAATTAGTTAACCGTAAATATTAATGTCTTCATTATCTTCAAATGCATTTTAGGTACAAATTGTTTATATGAGGATCAAATGCAATTTTCATGATAAGTCATCATCCATTTCAACTTCAAAGGAAGAAAAAGTCGATTTTCATATATAATTTTCATGAATGATGTGCACGCGTAATAAGTTGGTTGACATAACTGACATTATGCCTAAGCTTTCAGCTTCTGGAACCACCTCAAGTGTATGATCATATACTATTATTTCCAGATTAGCAAATGGCATTTTCAGAACCCTTCAATCCGAAATTGATAACATTGGATTTTCCTTACAAGTAATTGGCAACCTTTTAAAAAAATGCCTTCTGGTCTCCATTAATTTGATAACACACATTATCTATCTTCCTGGCAAGAAACTGTGAGTCATCTGCATACACATTATATGTTATAAAATTTGAGACATTCAACAAATTGTGATGTACAGATGGCAAGCAGGGTTCCCAAAATAGAATACTGTGGCACCCCATATATATATTATAAAAGTTTCATCACCTTGACTGGTCCAAGCAATAGCTCAAAATAGACTTGGCGTTTTTCTCTTCAACCACTGATGATGCCATGCTAACATTTCTTAAGAAATCTGATAAACTGAACATTAGAATACAATCAGACTTTTGTCCATCCCTACCCGCTCTCCCACTTTCTTGATATAAACCTTCCATGCTTTTGGGAATTGCATGATGAATAACAAACCGAACATCAGGTTTATCTGGAAGAAATAACTTGCAAAGAGAAAAATTCAATTTAAATTCAATCCATCTTGCTGCCTTTCTGAGTTTTTCAACTTTTCACAATCTGAGGAACAAACAAACCTAAATCAGAAGCTAGGGTGAAATGAAGGGCAAACTGAAAATTTCCGCTCGAAAATGTACTATGTAATATAAACTACTGAAGAATCCTATTAGTCATGTAGTATTTGGAAATTTTGCCTACAAATAATCAACGGAAAATATGAAAGTTATCTACTTAGCTTTCTTTAGAAGTTTCAAGTTTCTTTTCTCAAAACCCAAAATGATGATAAATATCTCGATCTGAAACAAGTGTATTTCCTTTGACAAACATCAAAGAATATAATATCCAAATAACATATTCCATCGTCTAGATCAGTGGCCTACAAACTATGAGTTGCGACCCACTAGTGGGTCGCGGGAGCAATTTGAGTGGGTTGCGGGAGCAATTTGAGTGGGTTGCGGGAGCAATTTGAGTGGGTCGCGAAAACAGATTAAAAACACTCAATACTTTTGAATTGTTCTTCCGCTGAAATGTAAAGAAAATTGAACATACCTCATGACATGAACATATCTCTTTTCCTCTCAAGAGGAAAAGTGCTGTCAATATTGTTTGAGCTTCGTGATGAACTAATATTGTTTTTATTGGATGATGATGGGGCAAAATGTGAATCCAAATTTTTGGAAATGTTATATGATGAAAACTGGCTAATACAGCTTGCATATTTGAGTGATGTTTTCAGTACACTCAACATTCTTAATTTGACGCTTCAAGGAAAGGACGTCCACAAGTTCTATGTGCAAGATAAGATCGAAGCATACATTAAAAAACTTGAAAGATGGGTCAACAAAGTGGAACAGAGTTCTTTTGATGTTTTGCCACTTCTCAATGACTTTTCTAGAAACATATGGACTCAAGGTTAGCGAAGAAATTACATTTGCAATAAAGGAGCATCTCCGAGCATTGGCTACCACTCAGGTTATTACTGTAGCTTTTTTATGAATAATTCCATTTTTACCAACTGATATTTACATAAGCCAAATTTAATACATTTTTACTTATTTACTTAAAAATGGTTCTTGTTTTAGGAAGTATTTTCCAAAAATACAAGATGAGCTGCTCTGGATAAGAAAACCATTTGATAATGATTCCCTCAGCAAAGTACAACTCTCAACATCTGAAGGAGAATCCCTTACAAAACTTTCTTGTGATATTGCTCTGAAGTCAACATTTAAGGACTCCCATTTTGGATAAAGGCTTGGGGGGAGTATCCAGTTCTTTTGAACAGCCTTAAAAAAGCTGATGGGGTTTTCAACCACATATTTGTGTGAGAGGGCATTCTCCACTTTTGTATATTTGAAAAATAAATAAAGAAATAGGATTTGTGAGAAAAGTGACCTGTGTTTAAAGCTTTCAACTTTTAACCCAGATATAGAATCTTTTGTAAATCGTAAGCACCAGCTCCACTAGTCACATTAATTACATGAGTCTCATTTTTTGTATTCGTTTAGTTTTAAGATTCTGAATTGAGTATTTTTTCGCACTGTATTTTGTCTTTAATTATATCATCTTTACCATTCTTTTTCAGAGGTGTATTCCTCAATAGTGAATTTTCACGATAATAATAATAAAAATATTAGTAGTAAAAATAATTATAATTAATATTATTTAATATGTGGGTCGTGAAAAAAATTCCACAATGAAGGTGGGTCCCCAGGCAAAAAGTTTGGAAGACGCTAGTCTAGGTTGTTTCCCGAGAATTCAGTTTAGGTTGAAATTTCTGTTTTTAAACCCTCACCTCTACAATGGTAACTAGGTATAATCCATTGCCATAGAGTTGCCTGTTAAAAGAATATATGCGAACTCTCATTTTGATGTGAGGTACTTTGGTGCCACATTTTGTTTAATTCCATTTTATTGTATGATCACCAGTTGCTTTCAAATATACTCATCTACCTCCGATCATGTTATTTGCCTTCTTATACATTCATGATTATCGTTATTTCCTACATTTACTTAGGGGTCTTGAAGTTTCGCCTATATTTTTCCACAGAAACAAGGTATACAATATTTTGTTTATTTCAACAATATTCTTAGATTTTCGTTTGAGAGATCTAAATATATGAGTTGTTCTAAAGTTATTCTGACATTGTACCTGTAACCGATTTGTCTCGAATTTTTCTAAAAAAGCAGAAACATAAGGAACGGCGTTATTTGTCAGATACGTGTTTTATTGTTGGGTTTCTGATGATAGCGTAAACTATATATGAGAGTTTACTATTTTTATCAATTTCATTCTGACAAACCTAGAGAATGGAGAATGTAATTATGAATGTAATTATGATATGCCTTATTCCCGTGAAAAAATGTTTTGAAGGTGATACTTCAAAACACATTAACCTAAGAAAAACAAACAATATACAAACAGAAGGCAGATAACAGGATTGGGATTAGTAGAGAACAATAAAATGAAAAAAAAAAAACAAAAATTATCACCAAAGAGCTTCACGAAAAAATGATCAACTCAAAGAATTTGCATATATTTTTTTCAGCAGATGACAAGTGTATTTCAAATGGCTCTATGTAAATGGATCTTACCTTGGTACCATTGCTAAGGCGAGATATTGAAAACAGAAATATGAACCTAAACGGAATTCTCGGAAAGCATCCTGAATGTGCATTCATGTAAACAATCGAATATGACATCTGGATATTTGATTCTTTGATCTTTGTCAACGGAATTATTTTTGTTTCTAATCGGGGCGTTTTTCATCAGTGAATTTGTTGAGTTTTTGGAATAGAAAGGGATTACTTTTCGAAACGTAAACCATTTGAAGAAAGCTCAGTACATAATTTTCACTTTTCACAGAAAAACAGCAAGGAACATTCATTTCCACACAAAAAACGTCTTCCAAAGAATAAATCTAATCTACTCACCTATGCCCATTCCAAATGCAATAGTTGCTATAACTGCCTGATATTTGTTTTGCATCCATCTCTCATGAATAATCTTTTTATGTTCTGGTTCACACTGTGCATGGTAGGATTTAACTTTAAGATCTCTTTGTCTCAGACCCTCGCTCAATTCTTCACAATCTTTGATAGTGGAGGTATAAATTATACCAGACTGATTATTGTATTTATGCTTGAGCAATTTTTCAAGTGCATCTAAACATTTAGTTTTATCAGGAGGCTTGTCAACTACCTAAAAAATTCAAGATGTATGTCAAAGCTGTTTTTCTATTCTCATAAGATGCTAACCTTATAATATAGATTTGGTCTGTTGAAGGGGGCTGTTATTATAACAGCATCTTTCAAACTCAACATATTTTGTATATCAACAAGTATATTCATTGTTGCTGTAGCAGTTAAACCAAGTAGTGGGACTCCAGTAAACATCGATTTGAAAAATCCAAGTTGGTTATATTCTGGCCGAAAGTCATGGCCCCAAGTAGAACAGCAGTGAACTTCATCTACAACAATTTTAAAAAATTGTTAATATTTGCTAAGAAATACAAACTGGCCAGTTTTATTTTGTCTCTTCATCAAGAGAAGAGTGTTGCAGTATTGGTGTTTGGGAACAGTGCTTGTTTTGGATTTATTCTTCGCCAAAGGTTCTTATCATTTTCTTAAAGAACCAATTGGAGATTTTCCATTTATCCAGCAAAACATCTTGTTAGAATTAAAACTGAGGCAGGTACCATGGTCGTTAAAAAAAAAACAAGATTATGTTGGTTGTTTGAGGCAAAATTCCGTGAGTTGAGTGCGGATTGACTGGAGCATGTTAAAGAACTACAACCAATGACTGAAGTGTCAAAATTTAAAAAAGGGCTAATTAAATAGAACTTCCTCTGAATCTGAACAACAATCATGTTCTCTCGAAAATAATCAACTGCTGAAGGTGATAAGAGATAATTACTATACAGTAGCATATGCAAAAAATTGGTTTAATGGTAGAATTATTGACAGCACTAATGAAAATAGTATACAAGTTGAAATTTTGAAGTACGATTTGCACCAGTTTTTGTGGCCATCTGTTGACGACACACAGAAATTATCATCACATTTTTCATCGTCCCACATACTTTTCAAAATGATCCACCAACAACTGGATAATAAACAAAAAATACTGATTCTTGAATTAACATTATTTATAGTTTCGAATTTGATGAGTAGATATTTAAATATACTCTTTCTTTTAATATTTTTCAAATTAATTATTGAATGAAAACTCTCCATTAGAGAATGACTAGAGTAATTGATTTTTGTGTGAATACTACTTAAGAATGTTCCTTGGTATATATAAATATTTCATACGAAAGTCTCTGACAGACAGACAGACATAACGACTTTTTGTGTCAAGAAGAATACAAGAAAATTGTTCGGCTTGTATTTTCATTTTTCTGTAAAAATTTCAAAATACTTATTTTCATATTTTAAGTAAAATTTTATTTCATCAAACGTTAATTATTAACACATTTATTTTATATTGAGTACTTATTTGCCAGCCTTTTTTGAGTTTCGCATGTGTTCATTCATTGCCCAGTTTTTACCTATTACAGTGGTGGTTGCCAATGATGTCTGATATAAGTACTTAAGTTATAAGTTATTTACCAAACAAGTGATTCCAAATAGGCCAAAACTGACTTTGAATCCAACTATTA
Source organism: Leptinotarsa lineolata (assembly GCA_015342045.1). Lineage (NCBI taxonomy): Eukaryota > Metazoa > Arthropoda > Insecta > Coleoptera > Chrysomelidae > Leptinotarsa > Leptinotarsa lineolata. Next base: position 5,916 of record WOGR01005816.1, on the reverse strand, counting down.
TTGATGGCATCAAAGTAGATATAGACCTTGTTCCCAGATTTTATAAATTTATATGCTCAGCTATATTTGTATCAACAGAAAAATGTTAGAATTTGATTTTCCATTAGATTTCATTGAGATAGAATGGTTGAAAGTATGAATGTAATTTTCAGATCTGTACTTTATTTCCATTTTTTTTTTTGTTTTGGCGAGTTATTTGTAATCTTTTTGGGATAGTTAGGTGAAGTTAATACTTTGGGTCATATGATAACATTTACAAGCGCATTTAGTCAATTAATTTGATTTATTATCTAGTCATATTGATTTTGGATTTTAAGGTTTGAATCAATGTGATTAAATTTTGAATCCTGTTAATTAGGATTTGAGTACTTTAAAAATCATTTTGATTGAATTAAATCTCTTCAATCCCAATCTTAAATCTTTGACGTCTGCTCACGAATTCGAAGTTAAAACTTGGCGCTCCAGTCTCCTTTTAGAAATAAAGCCAGTGATGATGTTTTTGTCGTCTAGGACAAAGCTAAGTAAAGTTTTTGGAATGTGGCAACACAATTTCAGTTCCTGACTTTGTGTTTTTGTTATATTGCCAACAAAGAATTAAAACTCTAATGAATATAATCTGTGAAAGTGGATGAATAAAGGTCGACAGCTTGCGATTGTGAAAGGAGTTTCTCATTCGAGTTTTTTTACCTAATGCGAGTTCCTGAAATAGTAAATATTCATCAGTTGTGACCAGTCAGTCAGTCAAAACTGATAAAAATTGACTACTTCAGGAACTTGCATTAGGTAAAAAGAACTCAAATGAGAAATTCCTTTCACAATCGCAAGCTGTCGACCTTTATTCATCTACTTTCACAGATTATATTCATTAGAGTTTTAATTCTTTGTTGGTTTGTTGCCACATTCCAAAATCTTCACTTAGCTTTGTCCTAGATGACAAAAACATCATCACTTTTTCAAGGCTTTGCTTCTTATTCATTAATGTGTAAATTGTAATTCATTTTGATGATTACGCTTTCCTGAAACTAGTTCATAAGATTATCTGAGTTCTTTACTAGATATATGAAATATAAACTTTATCAAAAATTACACGAAACATAAGACATATTAAATGAAACACTACCTAAAATACAAACATGGAATCAATTGTGGAAAGCATATTTTAGATTACAATAAAAAAGGTGGCATGCCTCATTTTTTCTATAGCCAACAGAACCAAAGAAAAAATCCCTTATAAAAGTATTCTCTAGTTTCGTGAATATAATTATTGTGTAGCTTGCAGGAAAGATACACATTTGAGGTAATTAAACATTTTCGAAAGAAAAAATTGAGGTGGCAAGTGAATGTTGATCCACAGCCATAATGAAAAGAATGCACCATTATATGAGACTTATTTTAGTACCAAAAGTGAGTTTCTGAAATAGTTGATTTTTCAACTTTTGAGTGGCCATAGATAGATAGATAATTTATTGGTGTTTTATATATTCGTCAGTATTTACACATATCAGTACATACATATCAATGAAATTAGCATATGTTAGACATCTATTAACATTCACATAAACGAAAGATGCTTCCAGTTCAAAAAACAAGATTTATTTACAAGAAACATTTATATCTTATACAGTACACCTGAGTTATGTCGACGAGCACATTTAAAAAAAAAGCAGGTAAATTCAAAATTGGGAATTATAAAATAATGACACTGTACTGTGATATGGTTAAAGAACCTATATCACAGTACAGGAATTCTTCAGTGCTGAAGAAGGCGTTTTTTATTGAAAAACATTTTATCCTTGTTTTGAATATATTATCAGTTGGAGATCTTATTTTTTTGTGGGAATTCATTGTAAAATTTCACAGCCCAAAAGTTTGGTCAATTTTGACATCTTTTCAAGAGGCAGTAGTTTGTACTCAAATCATTTTCATGCCTAGTGTTGTGGTCATGCACATTTTCAAAACTTTCATATTGAGATGAATTATTTTTTATGTATATTAAATTTTCCATGATATAGAGAAAAGGAAAGGTAGGTAAAGGTAATGTAACAAATGAATTTCAACATTCATCTCTGTAGTCAATATGGTCTAATATTCTAATTGCTTTCTGCTGATCTACTAAAGTAGATATAGATTCAGTTTTTTTCAGTTGCTTTTTTCAAAAACTAGAGCGAATAGCTAAAACAAATATTCACTGGTCAAAGCAATACATTCTTTTGACAATTTATACCTTCGTGTTCTGTACACATTCACTTATTTGTATAAGCTGGACTAGTAAAAATTATTCATATTACCTATCACTATTCTATCCAGGTATCCCTTGTCAAAACATTTTTGCAAATAAGTCATGAAAACTTTACTTTTAGCTACCCATTCAGGGGTTACATATAATAACTTTAGTTTAGAGTTTTCACTTATCATATTATTATGAATCCTCTTTTTATCTTCTTTAGATGTACTACCATTCAATGTGTCTGCCTGTATATTTAGTTTCCGTAAAGCCATTAACTGGTCCTCTATTAATGATATTAGAGGTGAAACGACAAGAGTAAGATGATTATTGATAAGGGCAGGTAGTTGATATACAAGACTTTTTCCACCACCTGTTGGCATAAGTAGTAGGACATCTTTTTTTGATAAAGTTGCATTAATGGCAGCAAGCTGCTTCAATCGGAAACTCTCGAATTTGAATTTTTCTTTCAGAATAGAATGTGCCTTATCAGACCATTCGAATTTTGATTCAGTCCACTTGCTGGGATCAGGTCGATTTTTGATTTTGGCCAAACTGTACTGGTTTTGGAGGTCTTCCTTTTCTGCAGTCAAAATTTTTATTTTATTGGCAATTTTTCTTTGTTGATCTTGCAACTCTTTAATGGAGATTTCTATTTTGTTGAGCTTGTTTATAAACTCTGAAATTGAAAAAAAAAGTACAATTATAACCTAAATGATCCATGTACAGTTTGTTCTCACCATCTTCATTCATTTTATTTTTTTACTCATGAGTTCATGACCTAAAATAATGTTATCAACAGTAGCTTATTTCTGTTTCAGACACACTATTTTTAATTTTTACGGTGAATATAAACATTGAATCATCCTGTTTGTTGTAATGTTTACAGGGAATACACGAAACCACAGATTAAAATACTTTAACCTGTGACGAAACCACAGAATAGTAAACTATTCTGTGACGAAACCAGAAACAAACACTGAAGTTATAAAACAGACTGGCCAATTGAGAGAGAACTTGAACTTCAATAACTAAAAAAGAATAGAGATACCCACGTTTTGATTATAGTGGTTTTCCAGTTATTATTTTCTACGTTTTTTTGATACAGAAGTTTTGACAAAACATGCATTTCGAATGTTTCTGTGATTTATTTAGTTTTTATTGATGGTGATTGTTATATTTTAGACTCTGTGGATTGTTGTGACTATTTGGATTAAACTTCCATTATTTTCTTTTGATGCTTTTTATTTTGTGTAATATACTTCTAAATATAAAGGCATTGATCATGGTGATTTCATGAGCTACGTTCAATTGTGTGCAAAATTTCCCAACTTTCGAAAAAATGAAAGCCGAGAGATTAGTTACTACTATAATATATTAATTTTCTTATATAGCTATCCAAAGATTGGCTGAATGATTATACCCGTTTTTCTACCCTTTCCACAATATTGGCTTTCCCCTCGATTTTAAGTGATAAATGATTAATGGATTTTCCTCTTTCACATTGGTTTTTTGATATGTAATTTACTTTGATAAAAATGAGACAACAATATTATCAGCGAATTATCAATATTTATGTTTATCCATTGATTATTGGTTTCAAATTCATGTTGGTAACACGTTGGGATAATACAAGCAGGGTTGTTTCCGTTCTTGTGGAAAATCGAACTTTTAGGCTCCTTCTAGCTGGAAAATCCAACATGAGATGACGAAATTATGACCTCAATGAGTTGGGAACTGAAAAAATTCTAACTAATTCTAATTTATTTTATTGTTTTCTACCATCAATTTTTTTATCTTCACGGCCCGGAATTTCCCAACTTTTCCAAGTCGAAAAACAGCGAAAAGTTGGGAATTTTGTAAAATTGTCACTTCAAAATTTGCGGACTCTTTCAGACTGTTCACTTACTTGGGAGAAATTAAACTTTTTTGAACTTTTCAACTAACTCAAAATTTTTAAGTATGGGACCTCCAAGTTATGCATGTTGGGAAATCCCAATCTTCTCCTGGAGCTTTCCCTTTTCTTATTACCTCTCCCTTTCTTTTCTCTCAATTTTATTTTTTTGAATTTTATTCATTTTTTTACTATTACTTTTTTCTATCTTCACGGCCCAAAATTCCCCAACTTTTTCCCAGCTTTTTCCCAAGTCGAAAAAAAGGCTTCCCCATCCCCCCATGGCGACGGCCCTGCCGAGGGCATATGAAAAACGAATAATACTGTATTTTTCTCCAATCTGAATCATTGAAAGCATCATTACGTTCATTAAACAAAATAAGATCTTCTTTCTTCTTCAATGAATTCCACTATATCCTCATCTTCATCATTCAACTAATGGAAAACTTCCATAATAATACAATTATAAAAATTACGTCTTTACTTGGAACAACAACAAACGTAAATAATCTACTTTCGCATGCGCGACCACATAACTGTCAGCTTAAATAAAAACTATCACTCTCTAGCGACTGTTATGTCACTGAGACTTTAGCTACCAGTTGATGGTTACAATGATAACGACAAACATTTTGACTAGGAGCTAAGACAAAACCATTAGTCAAATGAGCTTAGCTGGCGATTGATAAACCGGCCCTAAAGGGGACGACTGACAGAAATGACCGCCAGCTAATTTCTAAAACCTAATTCAAATAATCATTTTTGGAATGTCATCTGCAGACAACAGAAAATATCAAAGAAATAATTAATAACTACTTGAGCATATGTTTAAAGCTCACTGAGGACATCTGTATTTTGAAAATACAATAATTGATATAATTGTTTGTGGAAGAAATTAGGATCGATATAATATGATTGTTGTTTAATATTGCTTTTAGGTATTATTTGACGATTAGAATCAATACCATAATACCTAATAAATGGAAAAGAAAGTTTTTTGGCTTTCAACTACTCCATCTTGATAAAAAATTGGGAATCTTCCAAGGAAAGGAAGGAAGCAATCAATTTTAAAGTAGATAAGGTCAAAAGTGAATGGGTCTATTCGACCCTCCATCGCAACCTGCAAGGGTTTATTGTGGATCAATATTGAGGCAAAATGAAAGAATTAACTTTATACTTATAATGTTATCCAGATTGGTACTCAAGAGCCCTAAGGCGAGTATCTCACGGCGAAACATCGATGTCTACCAGTGAGGATGACAGTGTTCCATGAAAGTGAAATTTTGACCTTTAATTTAGTATATTCTGTAGGAACCCTGTGAATCATATCTGATTTAATTCCATAACGAATGTTTGGAATACAAACTGAGTGGATGAGTGTTTTTGTATAAGTCAGTGTTCATATAAAAGTATTTGTTTCGAAAGAATTTTTGTTTCCTGTAAATCAATGTTTATATGAAAATAGGAGGGTTTTTTCTTCCAGTTTGTGTCTGAAAGTTACTTCTTTGCATGATTTACACATCTATGTACAGAGTTACTTCTTCAAAAATTGATTGCTTCCTTCTTTTCCTTGGAAGATTCCCAATTTTTTTTATCAAGATAGAGTTAGGTTAGGTTAGGTCAGTAGTGAGTGGGTCTATTCGACCCTCCACGGCAACCCACAAGGGTTTATTGTGGCTTACACCTATTCAAACTCTACCAAATAAACCCAGCTTCTTGACGAAGCCGATTAGTTTGTATGGTGAGTGATCTTTCAGGTCAGATGGCAAAAGTGTGGCTCTACCAAACTCTGAAAACC
>WOGR01005815.1:0-13515 GCA_015342045.1 Leptinotarsa lineolata | reverse complement strand
ATATTTGGGTGCGCAGCAGGCCAAAACGGTGTACTCTTATAACACAGATTCCAAGCTTTCGACAATATTTATTATCATCAGGGATGCTAAAATATAAACAAGGAAACATAATAGATCTATAGAGGTCAGTCAAAACCACTTACAGTGTAATTGAGGTTAGGCGGCAAAATGATCAAAATGTGGACACAACATAAATAGGTATAGAGACGAAAAAATAACCTCTGGTAGTCAAAGACAAACACAAATAATTTACATCATGAATGATATATCATTTTTTTTCTCAAAACGGAAAATCACCTGTTGTTCGTTTAAGAGGACCATGTGGAAACATCAAAATTTGAAAAAGACAAATGACATATAATTAATTCGTACATTTGTAGTACCAGCCAATGACAAAGCTCAAGTTCCTTTGACAATCGACATCAAACAAATATTTATGATCTGTGACCCGAACCATAGTCCTGTTGCCAAAATACTTGGGTGTTGCTTGGCTATAGCTTCCATATACTTAGATATGATTACACTTCAAAAATGTGTCACAAAACCCTAAAGTATGTTAGTACAGACACACCTTTCTACTTCTTGAAAATGGCTTCAAAGTCGAAGCCGAAATGTCGAACAATGCGAAACTTTGAACGCGGTTCAACCCGAAATTCAGATGTTCAAATTTATTTCAAGGAGGAAAAAAATCATTAGCAGTTTTGTTGATGAGTTAAACATTGAAAGTATGTCTAATACTGATTTTATTATAATATATTGTGATGAAATGGATTTCTCATGATTTTCCAAATCACCAGCCTGCAACGTGGATTTAGAAAGTGGTCATACCTATTAGTGCTGAATCTAATCATTGATTACACTTTGCATGTGGTTGTGGACCGTCGGCAGTACCTACCGTAGTGGATATGAAATTACTATTTTACTATGCCTATTGTCCTATTTTATTACAATAGTGAGTTTGAACTTGATATAATGGAACAAGAACCAAAATCCCAAGAATATATACAAGAATATAATTTTACTGCAATGTACCTCAATGCTACATAGTTACCTAGTACTTCGCCTAACAGAACAGGTTAAAGGGGTATATTGTTTTTATTCAAACTTGTTATCAATTAGTAGGTCAATTTTGTTCATAATTATGCAGGCTCACCTCTGGAGATTCTGAAAACTTTCAATGCATAAATGAAGAATTTAGGTTAGTAACTACGTGACATGAATGAAAAGTTATAATTACATGAATTTCATTACTGACAATAATAAGAGAACCTCCAAGTTCGTAGGGTTATCAAAAAACTTATATAATGTTTACATATTGTGCGAAAACGTTGAGGCATTTCGATAAGTCGACCCAATTTTTAGTTTGCATTAGTACACAATATCGATAAACCGTAATCCATTGAGTAACACAAACATGAGCATGAGTGATAGTAAAATACTGATTGATATTATAATTTTTTCAACAATGGGACTCAGCTTTAGAGAAAAAAATATATAATATATATAATAATCGTTGACAGAAAGTTTTTCTTCACGACTTCATAATTGTTTTTGGATGAATTCCTTCCGGGAATGCAAAGCAAAAACAGTATATGAAGTGAAACAAACCAAACTTATGAATATTTATAGTTGAATAAGGAAATCATTTGATACTCTACAAAGGCGTGCAATTTTACGATGAATGAATTCACAACTTATTTTAGAAAGCTTGATTAGTATTCAAGTCATATTTCCATTTTCCACAATTATTACCAGGATACAATCGTTTTCGACATTCCTTTGGAAATTGTTTTTTACTGTTTGTTGTTTCCACTCCGAAATGAACTTTGATGCAATGATAAAATTATATTGGATATGAGTTTATAGAAAGTCTTGGAGCTTTTTGACAAATGGAAGATATGAAACTTCTGACGTTCACAAAATTGTGTTAGTGCTAAGGAACTTTCATTTCAGTTCAAGAAAATTCTTTAAAATTATTGCATGGTTCTTATTGAGAACGAAGAGAAATTTTTTCGAATAAAAATGTCTTTTAAAGGAGAGAAAATACTATAATTTTTGTACATGACTTATTTCATAGGCATATGGTAAACTGAAAGCTTGTGAAACTCTTCTCACGATATCCTCAATGCAATGTTTTTAATGTTCCTATATAATAATACTTTCTACGAGTTATATCAACTTGGGGTTTAGGTCCCAAACAAATCCATTGGATTTGTGTGATGATTGTCAGACCAATGATCACTTATGAAGCAATTGCCTCGTGGCCGAAAGCTTTACAGAAAACGGCTCAGGCGAAGCTTTTTGGCTTACAGAGACAGGCTCAGTGGTGCCATCAGTACCCCACCATCAGCAGTCATGGAGCTCCTTCTAGATCTACCTTCTCTCCACATTTTCCTGGAGAGAGAGGCTAGGTGGACTGCATATGGACTTGTGCAAATTGCCAATTGCACAAATTTTATTCTAATGCAGAGTACACTAGACTGCTGGCATACACTGGAAGTCACAGCATTCTGGGAATGACCCCTGACAAGTTTGCCTCCTCCCACTGTCAACTATGAATTTTCTTATAAAGTAATGTTCTTGGGTAGAGAGCACTGGATCCTTCGAGAGAAGAAAATATTTGGAGCAGATAGTTATTGATTCAGAGATGGATCAAAAACACCTTCAGGTTCTGGTGTTGGTGTTTTCAGTTGCAGACCCAGGACAGAGATATACACCTTTCTAGGAAACTATGCGACTGTATTTCGAGCTGAAATTTATGCTATTGAATTGTGTGCGGAGAGATTGAAAGAATCCAAGTCAATGAAAATATTCTCAGACAGTCAAGCGGCGTTGTAAGCTATACCAAGCAATATATAAATTGGTATCAATTTGCCCAAAAAGACTCTCCTTGATAGGGATAATTGACAGATTGTCTTTGGTCTGGATTCTTGGCCATACTGGCCTGGAAGGAAATGAGGCTGCTGACTCCCTTGCAAAGGAGGGTGCTGCAAGCAGAACCTGTCATAGACATCGCTTTAGGCTTTGCTAAACAAACATTTAACACCTGGATGTCAAGGATGTCTTCTGGCGAAATCTTCCAAGATTGGCTCACTCCAAGGCGTTTATTTACCCTTCGAAGCTTGATACCAAACAGTTGTTGGACTACAGTAGGGATAAACTACGATTTCTAACAGGCCCTCTCACAGGTCACTGTCGTCTGAATCATTATATGCTCGGACTGTCGGAAGATATGGCGTGTCGCCTCTGTTTGAAAAATGAAGAAACAGCAGAGCACATACTTTGTGCCTGCCCCGCTGGGGACCGAATGAGGTTTTCAGAGTTTGGCAGAGCCGTACTCCTACCATCTGACCTGAAAGACCACTTATAATCGGCTTCGTTAAGAAGCTGGGTTTATTTGGTAGAGTGTAAATAGGTATGAGCCACAATAAACCCTTGCGGGTTGCGGTGGAGAGTCGAATAGACCCACTCACTTTTGACCTAATCTAACCTAACCTATATCGAGGAAATGAACCAGAATGATATCAGATTAAATAGCAAAATTCCAGCTTGGAAATATCGTTCACGTGTACGATGTGGATATTTGTCAGAATCAAGTTGAACACTGTGACGATTGAATAATCTATAATTGGTTAACTCAATTTTATCACTCCATATGTACTTGAGACTCAGTGAAGAGAGTTTTTCTCGATTTCTTGAAGATGCATTCGAATAAGCAGTAGAATATCCAAGAGGCTTCGATTCATTATTTTTGGAAGGAATGGGCCAAATCGAACACTATTTTTCAACAACCTATGATTCAGTTTGGGGTTTCCTGTATAACTTTCGAACAACTTGTATGTACGATTTGAAAATTGATCATACCATAATCAAATTTCAAAATCTTCTTTCGTATATCCCAAACCAGAAATTTGAAATTCACTTAACCCAGTAATACAAATGAAAATATAAAACCACGAATGTATCACTTCGTTTCCATATAATTCGTTTATTGAAAACTTTATTATGAAATTTTCACTGAACAGTTTCCAAAATCGCAACACGTGTTTCACTATACAAAAGCTCCTTTTTGATCAGCAGGTTTATTTCAAATTATACCAGAACCACATTCCTAAATATTTTCAATACACAAATGAATATAGCGAAAATGGTCCATTCCTGGTGGAGGAAGATATACATAGACTCATTCTAAAATTATGTCAAATATCAAAACATCTTTCAATTCCTTCAAAACCTTGTTTTAAGTAGGAAAATTTTGTTAAATATAATTACACTAAAACTGTTACCCTTACGAAGACGCATCTATGAACTTAAAAGAATGATTCAACCTTATTTCCAAGTTGAATGAGGTTCTCTACGGAGATCTGTTGCAAAGTTAAACTTCGACATCTAAAGCTGAATGATAACTCGCTTATTATATTTATCTGCAGCTTTCACTGTAAGGAAACTAAATAAAATCTATAGCCGGAACCAAACATTCTTTATTCAACTACTGACAGCAATATTTTAATCTGCCATAGTGGTACTAGGTTGAACCATGAATGCGCTGTTCAACCAGACTGTTCTTAAAGCACAAGCTTGAGTATTAAGTGAGTATTGGACATGTTCTCTTACGAAGATGCTATCTGTGAGATTGTATAGCAGAAAACTTAAACCTTGCTTATTCAAGATAAACAAAGGGTCATAAGCGAAGGATTGTCTTTTGAAGACAGTTGAGACCAACAATACATTCGTGAGAAAGCCATAACATAACTGACTATTGCAGGTCGAAACAGCGAAACACAGTTTTTAAATTCGTTCATCTAAAAAATAATTTTCAAGAAAATTAATTAGATATACTCAATTGTAGCATTAGTGTTTCTTATTGTAACGGTTACTTTCGACTGTATCAAGTATCTTTCTAACCAATTTCAGAGTAAATGAGTAATCAGCTCTTGCGTTTTATTACTCAACCGGTGATAAGAACTGGTCAAGGATTTTTTGTTTCTTGTGTTATATAGATAATATGGGTAATTTGATTAAATAGTATTTTCATTTTGTTTTGACTCACATCACATTTTGCGAAATAAAAATTTGAAGGTAATTCAATATCAAAATGTTTTTGAATAGAGCTCTGAAAGATCTCTGGAAATAGAGTATTATGATTCAAACACTTTTTCGTATTTTGAATATTTTCGTAATTTCTACGAAATTGCCCTAAAATGGAAGATTGTAAGAGAAATAAAAGAAAAATAATTACTATCATAAAACATTTTCACTACATCTTAAGTGCGTTAATATATTAGATCTAACAAAGAGATGATTTCAGTGAACTCGCCGTTATCTGCTTGAGGTAAAAAATTAGATAAATTCAATGGGGATAATTTATTTCATTCGGATTCATAATACAAGATTCAAACATTAATTTTAAAAACTCTTTATGCAAACATATCATTGATAAAAAAGCAATACACAAATACACCTTGGTGTGAGATAAAAATTTAATAATCATTTTTTATTTTTCTAAAAAAAATCCAACAATTTTGGTTTGCCAATCCCGTTCACATTTGAGCTCATATACAAAATTAGTTGCTGTAGTGATTGTAAACAATAGAATTTCTAAAAATTTATTGAAAAGTGAAAAATTGTATTACCGAAAGATGAATTTATAACTAGAAATCTGATACATAAAGTGCACTTACCCTCCTGGTGGTAACGATTCAGAGCCTAAATCATTAGATCTTTGTTGCAGTCGGTGGTTTCTATGCCGACTTCCTTCTACATATGTTGCCAGAAACCACAGTGCTAAAAAGCACCCTCTCCACCTCATCGCAGATTTCAATAATTAGCAGGTTGAATACTACCTGAAAATAATAATTGTCGGAATGTAAAATACGATTTCAACTCAACAACGGCCATATTGTTATTTTTTGTTTTGAAAGTTCGAAAAAATCGCCTTCTGAAAAGATTTTTGGTAAGGTATTTACTGAGGAACCTGAAAAATCTATAGCACAAATCAGCCAGATATAATCTGAAATCAAGTATCGGTATCAAAAGGAGCAACAGAATGTCCTATATGTGATAACCGTTGAGTTTCAGAATCAAACCTGATGTTTTGAAAATCTTCCGAATTGATTGAAATTTGTTAAAAAACCGACCACCGACTGCATGTTATAAAGTGATTGCTTTTTTATCAACATCTATTGTGCGTGAAGCAATTCCACAGTAGAAGACACATTTAACTGTTTCCCTTTTCCTTGGAGCTATCCTCTAAATCAATAAAATGAAAAAATCCAAGTACTTCTGAATTCCACAATGACCGCCCTATGTGTGAAAATCAAATATTGTTAAATTATTATTTAGAAAATGATTTATTTCCTTTGTTCATGAAGAATTGAACATACTCAGAAAATGTTTTTTTCTATTGTTCATGAAGAATTGAACGTACTCCGTTCGTTCTTGGGATATGTTTCTTATTGTAGTTTCCTGGGATAATGTCTTTATTTTGTTTTTGTACCGGTTGAACCCTATCTCCGAAGCCACAACACATTCGGGGAGTGCGTCGTGAGATGAGAGATCCATGGGTCCAAAAATCATGTGCATGTGCCAAGGATGACAGCCTTCTGCATTTTTTCGACCAAGACTTCTGCTGCATAGTGGCACGTCGGCATGACCTTCCGAATATCAAGAGTAGGGAACGCGTCATTCCACTAAAGGCTCCAGAAATCAGAACAACCATTTTGATACAGTGGAAAGAGTCCGCGGAGTTGTAACTTGTGAATTTTTACATTTTATCTCCTTACTTAGAGCTGAAAACTCCATGACGAATACCATCGTATTCATCAGTTTGTATCAGCTCGGTTTATAGAAATGAACGTAAAGTAATACCGGTGTCGTTGCCGTAGGAGTACTCTTAAAGCATCGTTATGCTGATTGATATAGACTGACACCACGTATGATGAGCATGCCGGTAGTAAATGCAAATGCAAGCGCCTCGCAGTAGGCTCTGCACCTTGTGGTTAGGCCATGATGAACTCCTCAGTTCCGGCTTCAGCCCACTCAGACAGAGGAAAGCAAAAGTGCTATATAAGCCGAGGTCTTCAATGTTATGTCAAAATTATATTTAAATGCTCGGTCATTGATATGGAATACAATTTGAAAAGTATCATTTAATTATACCGCCAATTCAATGGTAGCACTTTTATTAAAATTCTGACCGGTTTCAGCAGGTTTTGGTTCATCACTGTGTAGAATTTCAAGGTTAATATTAATATATTGATAAAGCTGAAAATGTTTTCCGTTGCAATATCACTATTCCGGCTGGCGGAATTCATGTTACAGTATAAGACAGGCCAGTTACGTTTTAACGCCTGTGGTTGGTACATATACGGTATTTTAAAGTTTAAAATTTTTAAAATGTCAAGTACTGACATGGCTGAAGAAACTGCTCATTTGTGTCCCCACACTCCACCTAAGAAATTTTCTTATACCAAACCGCATATTATTAAAAAAATAAAATAAAATCAAGATCGTTCCTTATTGCGACTCTGTACAAAAAACCTTGTCTGGGAGATCACGTGCACTATGCATGATGATGTTTTGGAACACTATGTTGCTTAGATGGACAGAGTATAGTAATATTTCCGAAGGATAAAATAGAAAGGTTTATGTATATAATTTATCAATGTTTTAGATGAATTGGTTGAAATGTCACGATTTCATTCATCAGAAGTCAATGCGGTGTTGCTACCCTCGTACTTTAATCGAAAAAGCTGTTGAAATATCGGAATGTTATCAGTGATAAGCGGGGTGATGATACCATTCGCGAAGCTTTCATCGAAAACGATGCCTAGTCCCCCCTTTGGGTTATAACCAAATAATTCAATACATATTGTTTTTCTTTTATAGGTCTATAGCTCTGATGTTTTAAATGATGGCCACATAATATACAGGTCGTTTCTTTTATCATGTGGTAACATTGCTATATTCTAAACCGTAGCAGATACGAAGACGATTAAATGGGGAAAAAAGGTAACTGTCATCGGGAACAATACATTAGTCGAAGAAAATATACGGGGACTCCAGCCCTTCTCGAGTTTTACGGAGAGAACCAAAAATGCTATTTTTCGTTTTTATTTGAATGGAATTGTAATTTCGGAGAATATCAAAAAATGGAAAAGGAAAAGATATGTTATTCGAAGTGTACTATGACTATGTAATAGTAAATATTCGATAAAACGTTTCGTTTCAACATGGCCACCATCAACTTATTTTTTGAATACGGACCTTTTTTTTTATTACAGATATTGATATAGCGATGAATTCACAATACAAAGGTATATCACATTTGATATTTTTATAGCGTTTCATTTGAAATGAATACCATCATTAGTGACAACAATTTTAAATTACGGTCCTGTCGTTATTTCTTTTGTAAATTGTTTCGATATCTTCAAAATATAATTCAGACAACCCAATGAATTCGACAGGTATGTACCCTAAGATAATGAAAATTCGTACTTTTTCGTTTTGGAAATTTTTGTATGGCCGTAATCCTTGTTTTAAGAATTATTTCTCCCTGATCAATTATAATTCGTTATATTTTTATAATTCTCAATCCTGGAAGTAACGAAAATGTCAGTTTTTGGTCAAAATTTGATTGTTGTATAATTTGGTATAATCAAATAGCATCTCAATTCATTTGCCATTTTAAACGCGTAGGCTTTGCTTGGTTTCTATGGCAGTAGATGTTCAAAATGTTCACTGCGAATGTCTTGGCAATATCCTAATCTGAAATAAAACCGTCTTCTAACACTATTTAACATATCAGTGATGACCGACCTAATCGCAAGCGTTATTCGTTCTTTTTAGTCATCCAATTCTGAAGGTTTAGTTTTGTACACATTGCTATTTACGTATACCCATAGAAAGAAATCTAATGATGAAAGATCAGGTGATCGCGCTCGTCATTCAATCGATCCTCGCCTACCAATCCAACGATTGGGAAATGTATCTAGGTATTACCGGATGTTAACTTGGTAATGTAGTGGTGCTCCATCCTGCTGGAACCATATCGTATTCACTGGAACTTGAGGGTTTCCTGGATCGGAATATAAATTTGCTAAACTTGAAGTAGTGACAAATAATTATCCCCATTCGAGTTGCCCTCAATGAAAAAGGGACCAATGATATGGTTTCCTACAATCCCTGCCCAAACATTTACCATTTGAGGATATTGCCGGTGTTATTCTCTCATCCAGTGAAGATTTTCTGTTGACCAGTAGCGGCAATTTTGCCGATTAGCATGACCGTTAAGAGAAAAGTATACACATCAGAAAACATAACGTCTTCTAATTGCTCACAAAAATAAGTTCTTCTATAAAAAACGTCTTCCATGAGCTCTTTTAATATGTTTACTGTCGATGTATGGCTAACATTGAATTTAGTGGATGCCTGTCTACTCGATGCATGTGTGTTTTCCTCAAACTCAAGCATCACATCTAATTTGACTTGATAAGTCATTGCTTTGGCAGCTGCTTTTTTTATCTGTCCCACATTACCAAACTCGCGAAACTGCTTCTCTATTTTGCATATTGTTCCTTGATATATGGGCGGTAAATAAGTAAATTTCTCATGAAATAGGCGAGCTACTTCCTGTTGTGTTCCGGTTTCATCTCCGAAACTAATCATTTGTAAAACATTTTTTATGCATTTTCGTTAATCTATAACCATTTATCAGACACCATTTGTCAGACTTGAAGTTAATGAACTTTAAACTCAAAATGAATTACATACAAAACAATTTGACAAGGCGTTTCAAACTAACCTTGCCACGGAAATTATTATAGCTTTTTAAAGGATTCAATGTAACAAGAATATTGCTATGGTTTTTGCTTACTTTTTTATTATCAATACCTCAACATGAAATAAGTTTTGCGTATTATGCAAAAAGTTTTGGGTGTATTTTATCAAACTTTGGTAACCACATGATTTTAATTTATATTATCTTAATTGTTACAATAAATTCGAAAGCGATAAAATTTTTGAATAGAGAATGAAGAGACCTTTCAAACTATACATCACAAGCTTATACTACCCATTTAAAAAATTGGCGGTTGTACCTGTCATTCGACGGGGGTTGAAGGTAGAGGTAGCATTTTTCCGTTGAAGTATGTTAAATTATAATTTAAATTTGATTTTTTTTGGAATTTCTTTAAAAAATGTACAGTAACCTAAATAATAAATCTATTCCATTTGGCTTTTACACATTGTATGTAATGAGTTGTGAGGACTGACAAAAATATATCGGTTAGACTGTTTGAGCTATTTAAACTCCTTTCGAAGAATGTGCTGAAATCCGGAAATGACAAAGAGTGACACAAGAACTATGAACAAAAATAAAGGTCCTATGCCAAAAATTTTTTGTTTCTTCTTATATTAATCATTCTTGAGAAAATTCCCGCTAAATTGTAATCAAGAAATATTGTACAAAAAAATGCTTTTAGTCCCGAAGAAAGAAGATGCCCTCCCTGAAACAAAATTATATATGCGCCACTGATTGTCGTCACTTCCATTCATCCATATCAGTTTCGAACTTCGCTTAATACGAAAAGATCGAAATGTTAGGCAATGGGAATGAACTTTCACAACTTCTTAGGGCCAGTAGCTGATTTGATCTCTTGAGCGGCAGATAAACTTCTCAATTCAATCTTTTGCAATTGCAAAAAATGTTGGGGTAACAATTGTGGATGCAGAGAAGTCGGATTACTATGCATGTTCCGTAGAGTGTGACTCTTGCAGGATCTGGTTGTTCCTGAAGGCAATATCAGGAATGCAACAACTGAAGCATAGTTCGACTTCATTCCAATATTTTTTGCTGAGATAATCTTTGATGAAGATGAAAATATTGAAGAGGTAGAAAGAGGTTTTTCCCAGCAGAATTTTTAAGATGACCTCATAAACACGTTATGAATTTTAATACACGAAATTGTAAAAATCGAAAATTTACGAAACACATAAAATTGATTTTCGCAACTTCGGACCTGTAACTTCAAAGCTCTCAGGTGCCGGCTTTTAGGATTATTGATAATATTTTTTTAGCCAAACCAAATATAATTCCGTGGGATTTATGGATTGAATTTTCGTAGGACTACGAACATCATGAAATATGTTTCATCTTTCTTCAAGACTCGAAACTAGCGAAGAAATGAAAAATAATAATCAGAATCGGTAAATCAATCATAAATGTTTGTGTGTTTGTTGTGAACATTTTGACAAACATGTTTTTATCCTAAGTGAATAAAATATGGTATGTGCATGTACGGTATGTGGGTATAAGCAGTAACCAACCTACTACATTGTAGCTACCAGAAGAAAGAAGTTGAAAATACTGAAGAAGGAAGTTATTCAATATGAAAAAATCCCAAAGGTTTATCTGGTCCCTCATAACTTAATTATAAATTTTCATCATGAGAATCGCACGTTAAAAGGTAAGACCTCGTTATTCCTTAGCTGGCACAAGTTTCGAGTGTTGTGGGCTGTCGGAAATGACAGCTGGTTAACGAAAAAAATATTTTCTCAACAGGTAATGATTTAGGTTGTAGAAACCAACCATAATTCGGAGATTAAAAAAGTTAAATTCCTATCCTTGAGAACATTCTCAATATTTCAATCGACCAGCTTTCTTAAAAATGTTTTCAGAATATTCTACAGAAGTGATCTCATTGTCATTGATTGAAAGAGGATACTCTGGCATATGAGCGATTGATACAAAAAAATTTCATGTATGCAGTTGCAATTGAAAGCAATACTAATATATCAATTACAGATACTTGACTCGCGATACTGTTCTACTGCTGGCTACAATTTGTTAACCCCATTATTTATCCAATTAGAAACACTTAAAGTATTTATTATCAGTTTCATTAAGCAACGATTATATAATTCAAGTGCTAAAGACCATAATCTGAAAGAGTTTCATGTGATTCACGGTAAAAAACTTTTGAATTGAACCAGGAACAAGAAGGAATTCTAATAATGTAAATTTGATGAGAACAACTTCGTTGATGTGTTTCATATTCTAATTCAGGAATTTTTATTGTTTTCGATTATCATACAAATAACTTTGTTGTGTAAAATGTAGAGGGAGTGAATTCTACAATCAACATATTTGAATACATCCGGAAAATACAATGGTCAGATTGGAAGCTTTGCAAACATTAATTATTACACCTCTTTGGGACAACTGCAATCCATTTGAAAATTCAGTTACATGGGATATTTTTCAATCATTTTGTACGTCGAATACAGAGTTTTGACATATATTCGTTGATATAACGTGAGTATTTGTATTTTTGGAAAGATATTCGTAAAATTTCGGATTTCCTGTTGAATATCGTCACAACGAACATGAAATTATATGTAAAATATACCGGGTGTCAAAGAATCTATTAGATAAGTCATAACTTCTAGACTATTAGGTGTATCAAAATGAGATATGATATAGGTAAATGGTATTTTTTACTTTCCGGTAACTTCCGTTTCACCGAAAATGGCCCCTGTTCTAAATTTTTGGAAGGAACATCCTGTATATTGTAATATTTTTGAATTTCTAAGATAATTCTGGATCAGAATGTGACATTTTCGAAATTTTTCACGCCTACTCCATTTTCTCAGAGTCAATTTTGAAATTGCATTTAGGTGGCCATGATCGGACGTAAACTAATCTAAGGACCTCAGGTGATATCAGAAAATTACAATCGCGGAGTATCAGTGACTAGTATGTTAGATATGAATAAGACAAGTTGGCAAAATTATATTTTCGAGTCTAATTATTATTTTCAAATGGCGACCATTTTTTGACAAACACTTTCCGAAAAAAGAATTTTTCGACAAAGCGCTAACGATAGTAATTTATTTGGAATTGGATTAAAAATAAGAATATCAATTAAATATTACTGAGCAAAATACTTAATAATAATCTATTTACTTTTGTAAAGTGTACCATGGATAATAATTAATTTACCTTTGTAAATACTTTCCGAAAAAAGGATTTTCGACGAATCTAACGTTACTAATTTATTTGCGATTAAATAAAAAAAGAACCCCACACCATTCTTTTGGAAAATTGGTCCCGGTGAAATTCGATGAAATTTTTGATATGATCTAAAACAAGTCAAGCTAATCAAAAGTGTCCATGAGCCCGACCTAATCCTGTGGCTAGTTTTCGAGATATACAGGGTGTCATAGTTGGTGAGTGGCAATTTCCTCAGAGTGATATTGCTTTCAGGGAAACATCTTGAATAAAAATTTTTTGCGCGACGAATATTGCTTGTAATACTTTTATACTGGTTTTTGATGTAAAATATTGTTTTATACAGAGTGAGTGTATATTTGTTCAAAATGAAATTCTCAAGAGGTGAAGATATAACCAAAACAAGTATCATACTGATATGCTTATCGTTTGAATATCTCGAAATTGATTAATTCAACATTTCGTTATATTTTGTATATTTTTTATACTTTGAGTTGTAGGGG
>WOGR01005814.1:0-13517 GCA_015342045.1 Leptinotarsa lineolata | reverse complement strand
GAGCCTTATTTGGTTTTTGAGCCATTTGTATATATGCGTATTGCATTCACAGCATCTGACTCTGTGTTGTATTTCATTTGTATTTTGTAGGGTTTGTTGAACACAAACCTGGGTTCAATCGCATCACGGCCTGCCTGCAGTAGAGGTACCGTAGTAAGCACTTCTCGCCATAGGCTTAGCCCTGATTGACCCATTCCTACTTCGAAATTACACCTGCCGTACGCAATCGTACCATAGTCATTAACGCAGCCTCTTTAACATACAGGTCTAGAGGGGTCAGATCAGTGATTAATTCCATTGTCGCGGTTGGTGTTGTTCTCATGGCTCCTGTGATGTTTTAACAGGCCAATCGCTGTATTTGATATATTTTTTGGACTGCTCTTGCTTGTGGAACCTTTGGTCTCCATGCGATGGCGCCGTACGTTAACATGGGTCTTATTACTGCAGTGTAGATCCAAGTGACCACACGGGGTGAAAGACCCCATGTGTGTCCCACTGTTCTCCGACACTGCTCATCACATATTCAGAACTTTGTACACACCAGAAAATATATTATAGGCCATTATACTTGTGTCAATTTCATAGTCTATTAACAAACTTTTCAGCAAATTGTGAAGGATTGTATGAGTTGACGATCATTTCTGAAATAATTGTATAATAAATTCCGAAATCGCATATAAAACGCTAGTAAATATCATATTGGTCACCAGTTATATTATACGACAACTAAAATCTATTCATTCTCATATAAACACTAGAAAGCATCCATACCATTGTTTCATAATATGGGATAAGGGCTAGTCTATAGGAAGGACATTCCTTTATTTTTTACTGTAATTTATAAGACGAAAACATTTGGACTCTGACTCTGATAAATAGAGTTTGAGCTCCCATCTATCAAAATAATGAACGGTTATATGAGTTCTTTCATCGTAGATTGATTGGGTGCTGAAAATATATGAATCGTGTGAATTGGGTATTGAGTCGTTATATAATTGAGATATTTGTTTGTTGACTGTTGTTCTTTCGTATGATTGAGACAGTTCTTGTTCACCAATACTTCATTATGGAGGCCGTTGAATTCAAGGCAATATCCAGGTCGAAAATTCGAAAGCAGTGAGGTTTTGAGATATCGAATTCGGCATTTATATTGAAAAGAATTGGAGTAAATACTAAAATTATTCATCATATATTTCACACAGAAAATAAATGAGATTATTTTTGGAAAAATGTGGATTCAGGTTTCTCCCTATATTATGAAAAAGCAATGAGAAATAGTTTAAAGTTTGAGTAACAGCATGTCTCTACATACTTTTTTGAGAGATTTGATCCTAAAGGCAATTTATGTAAATTCACCAAATTTGATTCTGTTTTACTCACAATTCAGTTCAGCTCCCGACTGAGTTATATCTACCTACCTTGCAACATCATAAACATCATTTTGATGGCAGCGTATCTTTCTGGGAGCATAGTCAGAGGTGTGACTTACATCCGAAATATTGTGAATATTCAATAGCATTCCATTATCACCATTTTATAATATTCCTGATACATGAACAAATCATAAAATCGCATTGTGAGATGAGATGGAAATCAATTTGGTCCGTTATCCATCACATTTCCAATTATTCTGATCCACATTTTGTAGTTTTCGTAGAAACTTATTCCTGTGGTTTGAAAATGAGTAAAAATTTATTGTTTGAAAAATGGCTTAGCATCTTTGAATACCTTACTGATCATTAACCATTTAGTTTTACATTGATTCTATAACAGAGGTGATGTTTTTCGACAGTTCTAACGTTGATAACTTCCTTATTTTTTACTTTTTTGACAAATCGTTAGATGATTTTGTAAATATCATGTCCCTTTTTGAACATGCGTGCTGCATTTTCCATTACGAAAAATTAAAACGTTAAAGAAGAGCTACTCTGCAGTTTTTTGTTCTTTTTATCTCAATTAGTGCCAAATATGCTACAGTTTACCAATTTGAATAATTATACTCGATGTTCAAAATCGAAGATTAGGATCTTTCATTAAGCGCTTCCTATCTTTGAATTTTAATAAAACAGAGTGTGTGTGAAATATCATCGAAAGTTTTTATTCGTTTGATAGATCTATTGATGCCATCATGTGTGGAATATAACATCGCTCAAATGTCCGCCACGCCACGATCATCCAATTCAGGCCAGAAGAAGTTTGTAATTATCGACCTATAGCGCTCGCCGTTGACAGTGATGGTCTGGCCAACATCGTTCTCAATGGAATTTAGACCGATGATACCGCCAGCTCCAAATCCACACCAAACAGTGACTTTTTCGGGATGCATTAGACGCTCTTGGATCTCATGTGGATTGGTATCAAATCAGTGACATCGTGGCGACCATGACATGACTTTACCAGTTTCAAAACGTAAGACGCGATCATTTTATTTTTAACGATAAAACCCATTCAGTAATTATCTTTGATGCGTGTTTTGTCATGACGTTGCAATGCAAGAATCATCGTAGAGTTCTTCGCACCGCATTTTCGAAATTCGGAAATGAGCTGGAACAGCAAATAACGACAGAAGGAACAAAACTGCAGGACTTTGATGTACAATGGGATATTTTACAATGAAAATATGAATCTTTGCAAGAAGTCAACAAAGAAAATCTTCGTTTTTTTTTTGGAAGCGAATGACTCGAAAGAAGAATTAGAAGCATATATGGATTAATGTGACATATATACGAAAATATTCAAGGTATTGAAATATGAAAATGGACAATTCAAAGACGCAATCAACGTTGTCGAAGACGACGGAGCTTCAGCAGTAAGTAGAATATCCATCAGGCAGTGCGAAGGTCTACATGATGATTCTAAGATAGATGCCACTGATTTTGAAACTTGTTTCAAGCCGCAGTTCCAAAAAGTAGGGCTAGATAATTAGTGGAAAATTTTACTCCCAATACTGACAATTATCAAAATATTATTGATAGTTTGAAATCCCGTTTCGGCAGATAGAATATTCAGATTGAAGTGTATGTACGAGAACTTTTGAAACTTGTTTTGAATAATGCCATGTTGGTGAAGAAACTATGATAAAATTGAGACACAATTACGGTCACAAGACTCTAGGAGTTATCACTGAAAATTGTGCTGTAATGTTGTTTGCTTTGATAGAATCGTGTTTGCAGGAGAATATGCTGTTAGCTTTTATAGGGATGATTCCAGTTCTAGTTCTTCTATGGCATCTGGAAAAACTTGGCACACAAACGAAAATTACGAAAGAATTTGAGAAATCATTATAAAAATGAATATTTCGGACAATTGAAACCAATGAAGAATCAAAAACGATTGCGACAAGTCGAACTTGGTGAAGCTGTCCTAGTTGGAGACGAAAATGATAAATGCCTTGATTGACCTTTAGGGCGTGACACCCAAGTTGCGTTTGATTCAGGTCAGGACTCCGAAGGGAAACCTGCGGAGACCTATCCAATTCGTTGGAATGTATCGATGAAATCGCTGGCACCAATAATCTACGAGATGCAGAATCGTCCATTGCAGAGTATGCAGTGAGTCAAGTAGACTTGCAGGTTCTGATACTTTGTCTTCAAAAGATGAAGTCATCAGTGCGGGAGTGTCGAATGTCAATTATGGCATCAAAAGCAGAGCAACTGCAACAATAACTCTGAAGTTATTTTCGGGCTAACGTTTCGTTGCTGTGCCGCTGTTTCCGGTTTCAACATGGCTTTCGGAAACAAAGCTCAACAGACGACTTTCTATCGTAAGTCACCCATATTTGGATTAACGCAGTCGAGGAACATTGAGAATCAAGAGCTGTTGCGCTTGATATTTCTAAGTCCTTTGACCATGTGTATCATGGAGGTCTGCTGGCCAAACTTCGAAGCTATGGTTTGTCAGAACATTTCTGTGTATGGCTCTTTAGCTTCCTGAAAGAACGTTTCCTGCAAGTATCCGTCAATAGATATTTCTCGAATACTTTTACCATCAACGCTAGTGTTCCCCAGGGATATTGTCGCCAACCTTCTTTCTATTATATATCAACGAATTATTGTGAAAAACCAAGAATTCCATATATTTCTTTGCTGACGACAGCACACTTGTCTCGTCATTCCATTTGGATTCCAGAACATCGGCTGCGGATGCATTTCTTCACGGGCAGCAGGAGGTTGCATATCTTAATGAGGATCTGAAAGTAACCAGGTTCAATTCAATACCACAAAAACCCAGGCATCGGTTTTCTCCAAAAAGATTAATGTCTCCGAACCGGATATAATAATGTCAGAATAGACAATTCTGCTTTCTGCTTCGATAAGTTTGTTGGAAGTTAAAATGGACACCAATATGTCTTGGCACAATCATTTCGCTGGAATTGTGAACGATGCTTCTCGAAAGCTTGAAACACTGTTCCGAACTAGAAAATTGTACATATCTCAGCAACTTTTGATGCTTTATAAAGCTCAGATCAGGCCTTCTTTGGAGTATTGTTCTCATATATGGAGCTCCGCCTCTAAGCATCCCATTCAGAGAAGAGTCATCCAACTGATTGTCTCTCTTCTATATATACTTTCACGGGAAATGTTCAAGTGACTTGGCACATTTGATTCCACCAAGAGCGGTACATATCAGAAATAGGCGACGGACTGTGGCTGAGGTTCAAGTCAGTACACCTTGAACGTCAGTTCAAGAACTCTGTCTTTTAAAGAACTGCGTTCATGTGGAACAAACTTCCTGAGAGCGTTTTTCCAAATGGATTACATCTCCAGCGATTCAAGTCCAATGTGAATCGCTACTTTCGCACAGGCACCGCTCTTTCCATTTGGTTTCCTCACAGTGAAACCCACAGAGAAGGATGAAAAACAAATCTCGGTCGATGTCGAAGCTTGGTTTTGGAACGTACCGCTTTTGGAAGCCTCGTTTATCATTGATATTCACAGTTCAAGTCTTCTTCAATGGAAAAAATATCCATGCTCACATTCAGCGTAGAAGAAGACACGAAACAGTGAAATGTAATGGACTGGAGAAATAAAGCAATACACTAGTGACAATAGAGGGGGATCGTGAAGAAAGCAATGAAGAAATCATAGATGAAAGATTTCCACAGTGAACTTACACACACGTACACATACATTTTCTTACATGTGCAGAGCGTTTGTGATGATGATTCACCGATTTATTCAGAGTTTCTTTCATCCTTTCATTAGAAAAAAAATATTTTTATTCATTATTCATGAGTTTCACATGCAGATTTTTTTTTGAATCGTGGTCATTAATTTCGAAGATGAATCTTTTTATAGTCATATTCTTCAGGATTGAATTGAATTGAGTTTGATTTCACTGTGTATATAAGGAAATAATTGAATGTATTCGAGAAAGAACAAACCACCACCTCATTAAATGAATAGAAATAACAAATTAACCCTTTCCACGGGGTATTTAAATGTTCAACACTCGTTCGTATACTGACAATGAAGTGGTTGCCATCTTTAATTGCTTTGCCAATTGTATAACTTTAACAAAGGCTTCCGTGGGTTAAAGTGAAACCTAGCAAGAACGGCTCTCAACTCACTTATTCGATACTCCAACACTGAAAAGCAAAATCTGATTAACGTGCAATAACTTGTCCCTTTCAAGAAATTTTTTCTTTCCATTTAGATTATGCTTCGTCAGAGAGTGTTTGCTAGCAAATAATTATTTCAATACATCGTTTTTGTTGTGAAACATCTATAGCCGCACGTAAAACCGATTGCTGGCCTGGCGGCGCATGTCATGGCGACGGGTACCCATTCGTAAGCGACTGTGCAATTTTCTTTCCACTGGTTCGGCGTTACGCTATCTCTCTCGCCACACTGAGTTCGAATACCTGTAATGTATACAGTTTACAGTATACATGAACTGTGTTTTACTAAATAAATAATTTTTAAAAATGAATAAAAATTAAATATGTCTGTCAGTGATAATTGCAAAAAAGCAAAATCACACTACGACACAATATCAAGTCATCAGTAAGTTAATTATATTTTATTTATGCATTTATCTGTGCATTAATTCCGCGTATATTTGGTCTGTCTCAAGGGTGAGTAAAAGTAAAATCTACTCTCTCGGTAGATTGAAATTTACACAATATTCATAGCATATAACATTTTTAAATTGATTATTGAATAATTTCAATTTCATTCTTACGAAAAATAATGTACTAAAACACTTGCTCGAAAAATATATTTCATGAAGACTGACATAATTGTATTTCAAAATCAGCTGATAGCGAGTACCACACGAATGTTTTTTATATTTGTTATTCACAGAAACATCAACAATCACATAATTAATCAACTTTCTAACATTTATTATTGATATTCATAATTTGAGATCTTCAGTAATATTTTGTAATAATTAGCTAAGATTCTCGAGTTTACTGGTATATTGAAGGCACATTACAATTTTTTCATGTATAGAGTCTCCCAACAGGGACTTACAAACTTTGACAATTGATAAAGGCCGTCTTGTTGAAGCTACATATGTCAAATTAGTTGTCATTCATTCAGTCTGTTTTGCCAAATATACCATGGACGGATAAAGCATTCAACATTAAGTGCAAATAATAAAATTGTTTTATAAAAATGAGCGTTCTGTTTATAAGCAACGTACCGCGCGCTTTGCCCATTTTACAGTCGTTATAATCGTCCTACCGAGAGGACTATTCTCAATGTAGTGGATAACTTTGAATCCTCTGGTTCAGTAAATGCCTGTATCCGTACAAAATTCAACTGGCCCAGGTACTGAAAGTAAACTACTATAGATAACGACATGTGTTCGCTGAATGGGCTCTGGAGCAGTTGGCAACTGACCCTTATTTTCATCGACAAATCATCTTCAGCGATGAGGCCCATTTCTGGATGAATGGGTACGTGAACAATCAAAATTGTTGAATTTGGGACGATATCAATCCATATGAGAGCCTAGAGCGTCCAATGCATCGCAAAAAAGTGAATGTTTGGTGTGGATTTTGGACTGGCGACGTCATCGTTCCATATTTCTTCGAGAACGACGTCGGCCAGGCCATCACTGTCAATGGCGAGCACTATAGGTCGATGATAACCAACTTCTTTTGACCTGAATTGAGGTCGAGACACTGTGCATTCGACAATTTGAAAATCAGTGTTTTGGTCAGAAACACACTACTTGAAATAAATTGCTGAAATTCTCTCAACGTGGCAAACTTTTATATATCAAAAAAATCGTCAGATATTTTTTACAAAGGAATATGATCTGAAGTGATTTGAATCCGAAGTGAAGTAACCTGTTTCAAAGATCAAATATGTTCACGAACCATGTAACACAAAATTAACGGTTGAAATGAAAAGTGGATAATAAATAGCTATTCCACGAACATGATTGGCAGAAACACTTAGTATACAAATGGATCAAAATCTGAACATGACACGAAAGCTGGAATACACGGTACGAGGAGAAATCCACACTACACACTCTTTCGGTCGATACACATTCATCTTCTAAGCGAAAATGTATGGTCTGAGAATGCTTTGAAGATCTGAAGAAACTGGTGAATCGAAAAATAAAGACTCTACTTAGGGTACCTGGACACTCGGGAATGACAGGCAATGAAAAAGCTGATGAGTTTGCCAGCCAGAGATTATCAGCTCTATTTGGTGATCCTGAATCAGGTTAGCTGCAGACAATGTAACAAAGGGGTGAAGACAACTCTAATGTTTTATGCGAATGTGGGATACACATTTGTGTCTGAAATGGTATGACAAAAAACTAACAGAGTACCTGTTCAAAGATAATATTGTTGCAGTGGGTGTCATGAAGGAATGAGTGGAAAATGCAATGAACTCGTAAGTGTTTTCCGGATACTTGGAAGAAATGGATGTTAGCAAGAAAAAAACTCGAACACCAAAAAAATTTATATGATGATGAATAGACCAAATGATCAAGCGGGTTATTATCATGAAATTATTTTTTGACATGTTTAACATCACTCATTATTTCAATATAATATTTCGATTTGTTCTGATGACAGGTTATTCTGAAAAATTGGAAAAGTTGCTATAATTGTAGCTGAGAAATTATAACAAGTTTTGTAATTGTCAATCTCATTTATAGAGTTGAATACTAGATCACAATTTAGAGTTTTCATAATAATCTTATTATATTTTAATCAGTTCCGCTGATGGATATTCAGGTATTATAGCTACCTATTGGTTGATTTCGATTTTATACATATCGAACATATCATTTTCATTTCTGGAAGTATGGATGAAAATGGGCAGAACTTTTTTGAATCAATAAATATGAATCAAATGTATCCCTTTGACAATATTCACTTAAGAACGGTTAAAATATTTCATCAAAGTATTTTTATTTATTGAAAGTTCAATTTATAGATGATGTTTTCTTAAAAAGCAGCACCACTCAAGTTTTAATGAATCGTTCACATCTTAGCGTGCTCAGATAAATAATACGCTTAAGAGTGGAAAAGAAAATGAGTTAAGATTTGAGTAACGTTCATAAATTCATGTTATATAAACGAAACTAGGGAAATATTCCAATGAACTACTAAGAATTGTGCCTAAAAAATTCAACTCCACACAAAATGACTGCGACAGCTATTCTTACAAACGCATTGGTGACCTTGATATCAAAAAAGGCCTATCGAATTCAGAATTTGAAAAATGAGTCTCTTGAAATCTTTGGTAATTGACTTTGTGAATTATTTTTTCCTAGAAGGTTCAAAATGAAAAGTAAATTATAACTGAATTGAGAAAATTCATTTCTCCTGAGAAGGTACACCTTTCAATTCAAACATGTTTTCTATGGATGGGATTCAATCAAATGAGCATCCGCTTTGTGCTTCGATAAGTCTGTTGTGGGTTAAAATGGACACCAATATGTTTTGGCACAATTATATCGCTGGAATTGCAAAGTCTGTTTCTCAAAAGCTTGGAAGACTGTTCCGAACTATGAAACTGTACACACCTCAGCAACTTTTGATGCTTTATAAAGCTGAGATCAGACCTTCGGAGTATTGTTTTCATTCATGGAGGTCCGCCCCTAAGCATACCTTGAAGCTACTGAATTCCATGGAGACACGAACCTGAATGGAGACACGAACATCTTTTGCAACCCTGATAGTCTAGAACAGGGGTAGGCAACAGCCGGCCAGCTGTATGATTTGCCCGCGAGACATTTTGAAAAACCTAATTTAAAAAAAAACATTGTGCTAAAAAAACATGATAAAAATGAATGTATAACACATAACATGTAAACATAAATTTTAAATATAGCGAAAAAATGGTCTATAAATTTTAAATTTTCATGTATATATAAAATTGAAAATTCAAGTAGTTACAGATATTAACAGTTTTAGATTGAATACAATTTGTCTATATAAGCGAGTGGATGGCCCAAACTTTAGTTCAGTTCTACTTGAGCTACCGATGTGATAACTTCGACGAGCGATAAATGTACTACTTTTAAACGCGGCCCGCGAACGTATTTGCACACTAAAGTTTGGCCCAAAACATGTCAAAGGTTGCCCACCCCTGGTCTAGAAAATCGAAGAAAAGTTAGAGATTGTCTCTCTTTCATAGATACTTTCACTGGATGTGTTTAAGTGAGTAGGCACATTTGATTCCACCTAAAGCGGTACATATCAGAAATACGCGACGGACTGTGGCTGCTCACCGTATTGAGGTTAAACTCAGTACACTTCGAACTATACTGTTTGAAAACTCTTTCATCTGGAGAACTGCTTTTATGTGGAATAAACATCCTGAGAAGGTTTTTCCAAATGAATTAATTCTCCAGCGATTCAAATCCATCGTAAATGTCTACTTTCGCACAGGCACCGCTCTTAGAGCGCCCCAAAGATTTTCCTGTAGTTCTTGTGTTTTGATCTTAAAAAAAGCGAATTAATGTCATTATGTACTGTCATTGATGACATGAGTAAATTAAACTCATTCGTGATATAAAGTCGTAATTTTATGATTGAATTGAGTGTTTTTTTATAATATTGTCCAGAGTTGGTACTGAAGATCAGATAAGGCGAGTGTCCTACGGCGAAACATCGAATGAATACCTGAGAGAATGATAATTTTCCATGTAAGTGAAATTTTACCCTTTTCATTGAGTATATTGTGTAGCAATATTGTGAATGATATATGATTCTCTTCAATGAAGGAGTCGAGTTGGCTTAGATGAGAAAATATTTGTACCTTACATCCTTAAACTATCACGAACAAAGTACCTCTTTGATATATTCCACTTTCACAGTTCGAACACACACACGGGACAGTGTTTTTAAAATATATAATGCGATTATTGGTAGGCTATTTAGACGGATAAGGAAGCAATACTCATCAAATGAATACGTTAGTTACCTCAATCATTTCATGCACATTATAACTGCTCTCAACGCCATACAATTCAAATTGGTGTCTTAGGAGTTGTAGTAAAATTAAAATTATCGCGCGAGAAAATAGGTTTAAGCGAGCTGAAAAATCGATGCACCTTGCGTTATTGAGTTTGTTTTAGGTAGTGAATCATTGTGAATGTTGAAGTTGAATTTTTGTTTTATGTTGACTTTAGTTAGACAGGATTTTATCTATTTCAAATCGAAATTTATAGTATTTGAGTGAGTTTTATTAAAAGTATCAAAGTTATTTTCTGGGTTTTTGGCCGTAGTCTGCGGGTTTTATGCTTGATGTTTTGTCTACTTCTGGTTATACATTATCAAAAGCGATGAGGTAACGGTAAGTGCTTAAGTTGTTATTCCCAACGCAGAAACTAACATGTTGAAATTTGTCTATGGTTTTACATATCATTGGTGGACGTAGTTTTGTTTTCTTTTGATTGTATTGAACGATCAGAACTAAGGTCATCTAGGGATCCCAGGGAGCCTTTAGCAACACCCGGGGTGTACCGGATAACATGTAGCTGCGGGTCGGTCTAGATTGGAACCACGAATAGAAGTATAGGTACTCGTCTTTCTGAACAAAAGAGGAATTGTTGCCTTAGCGAACCGATAAATCAGCTATAACTGAACATGCTCTTAAAGAAGGCAGTCACGTCATCTTATTCGAAAATACCTACACAAATACTCGATAAAACCCAGAAATATTATTCAATAATATATAGAAAGGTGAAAATTCCTAAAAATATCTTCTACACAGTTATCTCTGGCTGTGAGAGTCAT
Organism: Leptinotarsa lineolata; assembly: GCA_015342045.1. Classification (NCBI taxonomy): domain Eukaryota; kingdom Metazoa; phylum Arthropoda; class Insecta; order Coleoptera; family Chrysomelidae; genus Leptinotarsa; species Leptinotarsa lineolata. The sequence continues at coordinate 2,299 of WOGR01005814.1, read as the reverse complement.
TCTTATTAGTTACTAGTTTGGTACTCGGCTTCCTTCAGGAAGTAGATATCAGATGGTGTCATTGGAATAAAAGAATGAACTTCAAATTATAAAGTATATCATAATGAGCTTGCTTGATATACCTTTATCAGTGGGTAGCCCTATTCATACAAAACTGATTCGAATGACCCACAATGATCAATAAAATTCCATAGTTTTCGAGACTTTTCTGGAATAATTCAAGATGTTCCGGAATGTTTCCAAAACTCCTCACACCATTTGCGAACATTTTGCAATATTCCAGAATGTTCCGGGATGCTCAAGAATATTTGTTCCAATATTTTCAGAAGCACGCCCGTCATGTAAAAATGGGAATCTTCTTCATGAACAAGCTAATGTGACAGTGAGATGAAAAAACTTCATTATCTGCTACCCGTGCGAAGTCGGTTCGGGTTGGCAGTATATGATATGTTGAAAGAAATAATACAACAATTTCCTACATTACAGATCATCTGTGTGGTATTGAAAAGAGGAATTGTCTGCTTTCATATCTCTGTCCCATAATTATTTTCTCTTAGAAAATTATGCAAATTTTTGAGTTCCGCTGTTTTTATGTCATCGGATATATTCAGTTTTCTATGGATGTTTCGATACTGGAAACAGTCGAGAAGACAATGTGTGACTGTGAGTCTGGTATTGTGACGGTACTCAAATTACGGCAAATTACGTAGTTTATACATTATTGTGAGGCGTGGAAACATAATGAATCGATGGGTGAAGGACCTAGCGTCGAGTCAAGCTACGCGTTTTTCACTTAAAAGATGTGAGATGTGTTCACATGCAAATAGTGAAGCTATTGAGGGAAGCGATTCTAACAATGAAATGTTCTCTCAGTGAAGATGGGTATATGTTTTGTAATGAAGTATTCAGCTCTATTTCTGAATGGTGCGAATAAAATTTCATCACGGTACCCGACCAGCATTAGTACCAGATACTGGCCACCGATGGGGCTAACAAATAGACTTGACATTCCAGGTCAAGCAGAGTTTCGATGTAACTTGACAATAACCAACCGGTGGTGATTTCACGAGCGGCCAGTCCAGTTTCTATCGATGCAGGAGGCGTTGCTTGGTGCTTCACTATGTACGAGTCAACTTCAACTAATAGCTTATTCAATGACGCGCAGCTTAATTCACTGCTCGACTCTTTATCGCCGCTCCAGTATGTTTTTCTACTTAATGTGCAGTACAACCTGCCTCACATAATAACGTGCACTACGGCAACTGGCAGCAATTACACAATTGAGATATGGCGAGTCGTTGCCAGCGGATGCGATGGTAGGAATATTTCCATTTATCGATATTACTGTTTGATATGACTGTTTGGTGCCATTGGAATTCCGTTATTGTTTCCGTGAGTTGAATTTTTTGTTATTCAGCGTTATTTTTGTATCAGTATGAGAGACAAGAATATTTTTGGGTTTCCAGAGTCAGCTGCTCCTTTATCTGCTTATTCATTTTCATAAATACCATAAAATCAGCTTGAGATTTATACGGAACGAATCGATTTCTTCAAGTCATTGAGACCATTGATCAATGATTCTCTGCCATTTTAATAACTTTTATGATCTGAAATGCGCTAACATAATCTAAGAAAAATTAGACTGGAATGGAAGGAATATTCTTCGCAAAGTACCTATCTAAGTTATTTCAAACAAGTCTGCAGTGACTTCATAAGTTGAACGGTGAGTTGAAAATTAGTAGAAAGTGCTCCAACACTTTTCCCTGTTTTTGGACCGTTGGTGTATAATTTCAGAATATTTCGATGAGAGTCCGAGATCGAATGATGGAAACTTGTGAATATTCTGTTGCTGGTTTTGTTTTATTATCTAAATGGAATATTATTCATGTTAGTACAACAGTTTAATTTTACAAAGTGAAACTTCACAAGATCCGAGGCTATATAATTCCGGTGAACTAAAATTCAGTTTTTTTATCATCATCCAGTATATTGACCAATATGAAGCAAACCACACATATCTGAAAATATGCTTTATTGATTTCAATCAATTGAAAGTATTTTTGAATCCAAGGTTATGCAAAATACTTTGTGAAAACCGGATCAAAACGGCATCTCAGTATATTTGTGAAAGGTGCAGATTATTTATGTACTACAATGAAGGAGAATAGCCTCAATACTTATGATACACTCTCTTGACTCATGGTCTGGCTTTTTCATTTCCTTGAATCTTCTGAGTTCTGACAAGATTCATTGTGAGTATCGCTGATATAATCATAAGAACTTTCAAATCGTACAAAAG
>WOGR01005813.1:0-13518 GCA_015342045.1 Leptinotarsa lineolata | reverse complement strand
TTCTTTCTTGAGGTTTCAGTTAAATGAAGGGACTATTCAGTTATACTCTTTGGTATATGTCGAGCTTTCGGCAATGTTTGTTACCTTCTTCAGGACTGAAACATATACGTGGGTAATTACGTATTTCTTAATAACATTTCTTACTATCGTGAGGATAATGATGACACTGACTTTGACAAATTTTTGAAATCAGGGAGGAGAATTTTGGATAGAGGGTGATAAAATTTCTTTTTGGTTTTTCAAAATGAATGTTTAAATTTTACTGATATTGTTGAGGTCTGAATAAAAGATTATTCATCGCATCTCAGCCATTTCTAAAAATAACCTTTTGGAAACATTATTACATACTGAAAAGAATATTTCCAAATATTGTTAGTTCGACGTTTCGGCTTCGACCTTGAAGTCATTTTCAAGAAGCTATCATTACACTGACGTCTCAATTTGCCTACTCCTTGGGTCTCGTCGTTGGTCTTTGTGAGGGTCTCAATATGCCTACTCCCAAGCGTCAACTAAATAGTCATCATCCGAAGACGATAGTGGATATTAACAATCGAAACGTCGTGAAGTAACGTGGCTTGAAATCGCTTAATTTTTTGATTGATTAATTTTCTTTTTTGCTTTAATCGTTCAATTTTTCAGTTGTATTTTATTTCACTCTGAATTCATTTCAGTTTTTTTTGCTCAATATATTTGATATTTTCAGCTTTTCTTTTAATTTTCAATTGCATTAGTTATTTCAGAGATTTCAAATCATTTTATACAATATTAGACAATGGAAGTCCGAACTGATGAAATTCACCACGAAACATTGTCCATCACCTTCAAACAATTAGTTTTTGATTTTACCCATTACAAGCAAACATACAACTTTTTCTCTTTATGATATTAGTTCAGATTCCACATTTTCTTCTTTATGTCATGTTTTGCAAGTGATTTGTCCCTGTATTGATTCCTACTAAAAGAATTTCCACCATTTTTTAAAAGTGATAACATAAAAATAATTTTCCTCAAAAAATAATGGATTAGTATATACCATTGGTAAGAAATTTTAAAAATTAAATTTCATCAAAAGCACTTGTATTTTCGGCAAGATACTACTCTGACTTTCTGCTTCGGAAGTTAATAAAGTAAACAATACAAGTAGTCCTTTGATCCGAAAATCTGTGCTTGAAACTTCAAACTCACTTTAAATTATTAGAACTATTCTGAAACTCCCTATTTGTCGAATTACTGTATCCTCTAAAAGGAACAAAACCAAAATGTAACTAAATTAGAGTTTTCGTGAAACAATGTTATCAAAAGTTTTCATTGCGGCGTTCCTCGCTAGAGAAACAGTGAAACATTTTCATTTTGTTTGAAATAAATATCCACATATCCAGTTGAACAATGCATTGTTTGAGATGTCAAGACTATACGAAACAGCCCTACATGAGAAATGCCTTCTCTTCATGGATTGCTGTTTTCTATACGCTTCAAAGTCAGATCATGGAAAACCATATTTTGTTTTTGATATAAGCACAATAATTGATCTTACAATATACATATAACTAAGTATTTACAATTATCCTTGAATGCGATCAAAAATTCTTTGGTCACTCTGTTCAATGAATGTAGCGTGTATTATTTACAAAAGATGTGGTAGTTCTAAATTTTTTATATGTTGTCCAGGATTTCCTCTCCATCGTGCCCGATGCCATGCATATATCATCTATATCTTATATTACGTGTATCTTAGCTACAAAAATTGATTTATATTATATGTTTAAACTTTATTTTTGACTGATAGTTTTAAAGATATACACTTAAATTTGTTATCACTTTATATCTGAACCCAGATAAAATCATCACTCAATAAGTAGGTAGATGGTGATATGATTCAAATTGATAATTTATATAATGCGCTTATTACGCTTTCAAGTATCCTGAAAGAACGTTCCCTGCAAGTGGACGTCGATGGATACCTCTCAAATACTTGTACATCAACGACTTTTTGGAAAAAAGGAAGAATCCAATATCTTGCTTTGCTGATGACAGCACACTTGTCTCGTCATTCTATTTGGATACCAGGACATCGGTTGAGGATGCACATCTTCACCGGCAGCAGGAGGTTGCATATCTTACAGAGGATCTAGAAGTAATTTCGAATTCGATGTGCCCATCGAAGAAAGGTTGGAGATTTTCCCTCTTCTATAGATACTTTCACGAAAAGCGCTGAAGGGACTTAGCACATTTGATTCCACCAGGAGCGGTACATATCAGAAATACGCGACGATCTGTGACCGCTCATCGTTTGAGGTTCAACGCAGTGCACCTCAAACTTTGCTGTTCAAAACTCTTTCATTTGGAGAACTGCGTTTATGCGGAATAAACTTCCTGAGAACGTTTTTCCAAATGAATTTGATCTGCAGCGATTCAAATCCAATGTGAATCGTTAGTTTCGCACAGGCACCAATCTTAGAGCGCTTGTGTTTTGTCCTTAAAAAAACAGGGGGGAGGCGAGTCTCGTCGCCTACGGACCATGTCGAACATGTTTTTTTAGCCCAGTTGACATATTCTATGTCAACTGTTTGGGCATTGGAGATGGGGGGGCATTTGACCTATCTTAATGCTATCTTAATGGGGGTACCCTTTAGTTACACGCCTCAGGAAGTTATTGTATAGTGTAACACGTGTAGCGGTTTTGTAAACTATCCGTTGAAAATCTCACAATGAATTATTCCTTGAAAACGACTTGAAAACAGTTCGAAACGAACATCTGTCGACGGTCTCTAGAAACGACAAATATGTTTCAAGTGAATTAATACCGTTACAATCAGAGATTAGAATGGCTACTATGCTGTTGTGTAAGTTTGACCATTTACCAAAAATGGCATAAGAAAGAGCACCAAATGTCTCCTCACAATTTCCCGTCAAGTAAACTTGTATTTCCAAAAAGACAATTACGTTGTGCATATTATATTGATACATGTTGTAAACGAAACGAAGTATGAACACGTTTATATAAAATAATTATTATGAATACGCGACAGAGCTGAACCGTAGTAACAGGGTTTCCAATTGAGGGATTTTCCCCAAATGTATGAGGGGATTTTTATAACTTCAAATATATTTTTTTATTCAGAATCAAGCAAAATGAAGGTGTAATAATATAGGCCCTGGAATAATCCAATCATATTCATTTTCGTACATAACGCTTTAGTTGCAGTTGCCTGTTACTGAGAGTGCAGATTTGAATTTGCCTTTTATTAAAATAACTGGAGCTGAAGAATATACAAAGACGTATGGAACAGATCCAGACTTGAAAGGTGCAATTTCATTGTATTTTTCAGATAGGGCCAAGAGGTTCGCAGTTATTTCTGACTGTTACTATGTTTAACCTTGAATTTGAGCAGTAAAATTACTTGAACCTCTTGGCCCTGTTGATGAATAATCACAATAAAAAACTATAAACTCAATATCTATAATCTATCACCTTAGAATAACCGTCATCGTCAAATTGCAGCCGTATCTATTCGGTAATGAAATTTAAAAGAGGTATTAAATTATAAGTAAATGCACGTCTGTTGGAGTAAATTTATTGGACAGTACAAGATATTGCTGATGTTTTATATTTTTAGGATTTGAATATAATTTTTGGTGTCTGATTTGGGCTTCTATATACATCTACTATAAAAATTGTGTGTTATTGGTTTTGTCGACTAGGACTTTTCTCAATATGAATTGCTATATCTGCATAGTTACTCAAGTATTGGGTGTTGTTATTTACGATTTATTTTTGAATGCAAGTTGGTTTGCAGCTCATAATACAAATGACAATTTGGCGTATTTTCAATATTTTATTTATGTGAAAATAGTTAATTATTTCAATAAATTGACGGATGCAGCTGTTACAACGTGATAAGAGATCATCATGAAAAATTAGAAATGAAAATTTTCTATGTTTTTTAAACAAAACATAGAACATAGAAAATTTTCATTTCTTGTTTTTCATAAAGTTAATTATTCATTTCATGAATAATAAAAATTTTTCAGGGGGAATTTTAGGGGTTCCTTTCTGACTGGGGCTTTAGCGAGATACATTTCTGAGAGTTGAGAACACTGCATAGTGAGCTCAGTCTGGCTTTCCGTGGATGAATTTACTTTTATTATATACTGCGTTTTAGCGTCGCATAATAGATTGGAAAATTATGATCGAACTGTTGGTGGTTTTTCATTTTGCCGAATCGAACAGTTTCCTGATCATAAATATTTCTGTCATTCATTCCTTTTCTAATAATGCAGTCAATAATTATAATCCTCAACTCTTGTTTTCGTTTCTTTGAGATTTTCCTTCCTGGTTTCTATCCGCATTCCTTAATGCATTCGTCGAAATTATGTTTTCAGGCTGTAAATATACTCGGAAAAAATATTTCGATTACCAGAGAGATCTCGAATTCTCCACGGTTGCTAAAATAAATGTATCTATTTGGCTGAACGAAAAACATATTTTGGTTTGTGGCAAGAAAAACAGTAACTTTCATTCTGTCTATCTTTATACCTTTCCTCAGGCCTAACGTCAAATGTCAATGAATAAATGTTTCCTGTATATTTGTATAAAATAATTGAACAATTTTCATACAATAAACCTCACTCTCCTTCAGTTGAACATTTTTAATTCTGGATTTCAAGATACTTATATTTCTACATGAGTAACAAAGGTTTTCGTTTTGAAAAATTTGCTGATTCTATTCAAACTCACGCAGTGAATATTACATATTAAAGTCCCCCGCCGTTTCTGTCTATCTGTTTGAACGCCAAACAGATTTTTAATCCGTTTTCATCAATGAACAAAATAATTCACGTGAAAGGTTCATTTGTATAATTTTATCAATATTTTGTGTGAAATGGTTGAAATTTGATGATGTTATGAGTCGGGACGATGATACTACCCTTTTGAGCATTCATCGAAAACGCTACCTAATCCCGTTGAGGTATAACAAAACAATAAATATAACGTATGGTTTTCCTTTTACAGGTCTACAGAAAAGTCTGTAATGACATATGTATATGGCTATCTACCACGTGTTCTGGAAAGTTGAGAAATCATCTCGAATACTCTCGAATGTTTTGGACTATTCAAAAATATTCGAAAATTCTAGTATTTATATCTTCAAAAGCATGCCTTTTAGATGAAAACTGGAATCTAATTCATGGATAGAGGTCTACCACAATCTATAACTTTGATCGTTCCACAATGATCTGGAATATTGCAGAATGTTTCCGAACGTTCCAAATTATTCTGGAATATTCCATCACATTCCAGAATATACCGATTTGTTCTGGAATAGATCAATCACTATTAAATACTTCTAGTTCCAAATTAACAGATTTCATATAGATGTAGCTCTTGCCAAGGATCACCCTGTATGAACTGACTGAATACCCGTCTAACGAATAGTCATATTTGAAAAAATACAAGGTTTTCAAGAACACTGCCTTTAAATTACAGTCCTTTTGTTAACTTGGACATCTCTTTGAGGCAACAGAATATTTCAAAAATAATTTAAGCCGGGCGTTTTCTCCGTGATGAGATGTTTATTCGTGTTCGTTAATCTTGATGGACATTTTCACCAAAATAATGAAACCGTTGTTGTAAATTTTTTGTTTCCATAAGTACGAAAGTGGAAATATGAATAAACTTCCGCCTTTGTCATCATCTGCAGGGAAAAGTCAAAATATAACCTGAAGGAATGATTTGAATTTAACTACCGGCTTTTGAAGTTGATGAAGGTTTTTCATAGGAAAGGGAGAGGAATGATTATTCACAGTTTAACAATAAAAAATATTAAAGAAATGTTTGTGTATTTATGAAAGAATGTGTTTTGGATTGGTGCCAATTAGATAAACATTTAGAAAAATGTGTCAAGTAAAATATAAGTATATTCTTTGACAATTGAATAAATTTTGTTGATTGAAAGATTGTGGATATCGTCACTTCTCCATACAGGATGTAACTGAAAATTATGGCAAATTCATATTTGAAACTGCCGTTATTTCTAACTGAATTCTTTAATTGCATTTCTTGCATTGTTCCCTAATTTATCTAGTGGTAAGATCTTTTTTATTCAATGACGCGAAGGAATTTGCCTGTCACCAATTCTATTTTCGTTTAGACCTGTATAATCAAATTAGAGTCATGAATATTTGCTACATTTTTTTTTAAAAACAATGTAAAAAAATTAATAAGTAGGTACAATATGAATAATTCGGTCCCGCTTTAGAAATTTCATGACTTTGAAAAATTTTTAAAAAACCTCATTACAATTAGAGCGCTTTCTGACGAGTTATTCCAGAGATTGCGCATTTTATGTTTTTCTTGACGCCACTAAAATATCACGAACGGTTCCATCGAATGAGTTATAAATCATTTTTATAATGAACTCACGAAACGTATATATTAAATCAACTGCTACGTTTCCAAATATACTGTTGTATTTCCAAATTTATTACTCCTTAATGACCTTTGGCACGAATCGGTGATATATTTCTAATCAATTTATCACAAGTGACAAGAAAAATGATCACAAATAACGTTCAATACAGATCCTAGACCCTTCCAGTTGGTACTAAAGATCTGTCAGCAAGGACACTAACAAATTGATTGTCACGAAACAGATTTGGGAATTGGTTGAAACTGATTCCAAAGAATGCCAGTATCTTCCACATTTCGGGATCTTTAGCAATTGATGACCGAAAGATTTGGATGAGAAAAGATTGAAAGTTTTTGTAATGTGCGAGGGTATTGTATGTACTTATAAAATATTCATTTGGATAGTTAGAACTTTGAATAATTTGAGGATATTACCAGAATAATAGGAGACCATTTTTGCGATCAAGATTTTTTGGGATATCATATATTTCAGGTATGTTCGTCTTAATAATGAATTAACGAATTCCTCTTTTACTTGAACCACGCCCCGGCTCCGCACAGCTGCAATTTAGAGTTTAATATAGATCAAGTCCACGGCTTATAGATTCAACTGCAGTAATTACAGAATTCATTGGAGATTGGAGTATAAAAGCTTTTGTCTTCAAATTCGTTTTCATGAACTACAGATTATAACCAATTCACACAATGAAAAGTAGTCTATTTTACTCCTGAATAATGTAGCTTTATGGTTGATCCATACATCCTGGATTTTATCTCAATAATTGTCTCTGTTGTTTCGAGAAATTTCAAGACTGGTCAATTTATCGATCAAAATTGCATTCCTAATATTTATCAATGGAAAAGTATTTGTATGATTTCTGAACAGATTCAAGAAATGCGCCTCTTAAGGCCTAGTTTTGTAATAAACTCTACCGCGATAAATACAACCTTCTTTCAAAAACCATCAATCACCAGCTGTCAACAATTAATTGAATTCAATTAACCCATCAATCGTTATTTGTAAGCCATTATTGGTATCATTTTAGTCCTAAAAGTTGAAATTCAGGAACTTTCAAGGGTGCAGTTTATGAACTGAGTAAAAGATACGGAACGGTGTGTGAATACTTCAATGGAAACATATACATTGAACTTTTTTGTAGAGACTAAAATTGAGACAGATACAAGGACTATGATATTCAAATTGACAGGTACAGATAAACCAAAAAAAACCTTCTTTCCTCCTGTCTCGATACCCGCAAGAAAATTCCTTCATCGTCTTGAAAAATACGAGAGAAGGCGTCCTCAGGTCTTAACTTCTGTCGACTATGATTTACAACTTGTACCGTTGATATTTGAACCTCCTGTGTTAACAATTTCGCAACAAAAAAACTGTATTCGATGCAGAACGTACGCGATATGAGAAGTTCGATCGTGGACTTTTCAAAAATGAGTAGGCCCAATGAATGTGATAAATACTATTTTGATTATTTACGCGGGTTCAAGAATAAGCATTCACGTAGCTAAGTGGGGTGTTGAAAGTAGTTTGGTTCAAAATATTATTCAATAAACTCCTTTTCCAATTTATTTGTGATTAATATCTTGGACAACGTTTTGCAATGTCTTCTGTTGTGGTAGAATTTCAACACAAGGAGGTAAGCATGCGAAATCATTGCCAGTTCCGAGGATCCGCGATTTCTCTTTATTACAGGCGCTGAGGCTGCGGCAATCAAACCTAGTGAATTCATCGTGAAACTTGAAAATATTTGAAGCAAACAGATGAAATCACGATTAGTAATCTGATGCCATAAGAGGCACCTGAGGGCTTTAAGAACCAGCCGTTACACACAAATAAGTACTTCGTAGAGGATACATATGTTCACATATAGTGGAGGGGGGGCATACTTGAAGACTGGCTGTAAATGAAATTGTATAAAAAAACAATTCGTTCAGGACAGTCTCAACTTTCCTACACTGTCAATTAATGGACTGACACCTATTAGAAAACAACAACTTTCCTGGCTAATACCACGAAGGGCGTTGGATTATATACGAGAGATGTCAGTGCACGATCCTTCATATAAGTTATTTATGAATGTGCTTTTGGCGATACAACATACAAAATCCTGCACCGACATCTATAAGATATAATCCAACACCCTTCGTGGTATTAGCCACGGGTGTAGTTGCTTTCTGATAGGTGTCAGTTCATTAACCTACAGTCTAGCAATCAACGATAAGCGATAAGTGAATAACTAAACTATTCCAACAACATACGCTGAAAACTATAAATCAAATGACATTTAACAAGTGTCATTATGTACCTTGAGATCTTTTCTTTTATATATTGACGGATAATTGGACAATTCGCAATTTATAGTGTTTCCCAATACTTCTGCAGTTCTTGCAAGAAATAGGGTTTAGTGCTTTTTTTTTTCTAGCTAATTGTAATTGGGTTACTCCACCTTCTTTTTTTGTGTATACCACCTGCTGAATAGGTGATTGAGTACTTCATTCAATACAGCCATATTTATAGATATTTTGAGTTCAATTTTCCAATAGTGAAAGCTGGTATGAGTTATACATTATTTTTGTTAATATTCAGTTTTTCAACAGCTGGGCGAAAATTACTTGGAGCCCGTTACCGAACATTACTATGTACAAAGTGACCCATTCAAGATGAAATTACCCTTATGAAATATTTATTTTCCAGCCGATTTGAATAATTCTTTTAGCATTAGGTAGACATTCAAAAAGTCTACTAGGACACCACATTTCATGAATTATCTGTCATTTTCAGGGCCAACTATTCTTATTTGACTACGCCACTGGATTCGTGACGTTTTCAAATGGTTTGTTTCAAAGTAACGTAGAAATGCATCCAATAATAAAAAAGTTATAAGTGAATTAAATTCCCTTCAATTTCAAAAGTTCCATCTATGTTCTGACTATACCACTGGATTAAGGAGGTCTCGAGATATAACTGTTGGAAATTTCAACAAAATCTGCTCATCAATGAAAAAAATTAGGGGAGGAAATTTGAAAAATTTGTCGTTTATAGAATTCTAGCAAAGATCTGACTACACCAATGCTTCCATTCCACGTTTACTTTTTTGTTCACCTGGCACCCCCTATTGTAATTATATGCCAGTGATGCGTATACGCAACATGTGTATTTACCACAAATTGTTTTCTTTATGATTGATTCATTTCACGAAATATGTTGTAGTGTGTGCGCAATATTGGCTCCAAATGGGTTAATGGAATGAGCTGCGACTAGTTTATCATCTATTTATTTAGGAATTGTCATTTCGTGACTCACCTTCATCAAACTAAGTTTGCAATTCAAAATGAAACTGGATAATGGCCTAATTGTCAATTCAAAAAAATCGAAATCATACGTAATTCTGGAGATAATTACCGAAGTGAAGGAGAAGTAACTAGAACATTCAATGAAAGACACCTAAATCGTCCAGCCATAAATAAAATTGACCAAGTATTCAATTGGACTGGAGCAGTATCCATGAATACGAAAAAACAAATTGAAGGCATTTAATCCAAAATTTTTGCACACCAAAACCAGGTGATCAAGAAAAACGTTTGGAATTTTGCTTATGGGCCCAGAGCAAGTTCCTTAACAACAGAAATTTTTTGAAGGATATTTCATTCAGTGATGAAGCTAATTTCACAACAAATGGAGTGGTTTTATCACAAAATATTCGAAATTGGGCCACTGAAAATCCTAACTGGGTGATCAACTGTATTCAGGCAGTATTCAGAAAAAGTGAATTTTTGGTGTGGAATAGGGAATAAGAGAATAATTGGACCATTCTTATTTAACAGCAACATCAATGCCGCAAATTTCTAACAATTTTTAAGGAATGAATAGTCGGACGTAATAGATGAACTTTCCTTTGCAGAAACAAGCAATTTATTTTTTCAGTTAGATGGCTGTTCTGTTCATAATGCGGGAATTGTGAAAAGTTGGCTAAATCAAAACCTAATCGTTGGATAGAACGGCGGAGTAGATTAATTGGATGGCCACCTAGATTGCCTGACCTTACTATATTGGATTTTTTCCTATGGGGCTATGTCACACAATATGTCTACAAATCACGACCAAGGCATCGAGCGGAATTATGCACAAGAATTTAGCAAGCGTGTGCTGCGATTACTCCGCAACAATTACGGAATACTTCAAAAAATGTTCGCACGCGATATGATAAATGCATTGTCTTGAATGGAGGTTTGATGGAGGCTACAAAAATTTGAATTGCACTCATTTTAGTTTCAACTTGTTATCAACTCCGATCGTATTATGTGCATTGCTTGTGAATAAGAGATTGTTTTCCACTAGTTTGTAGCATTTCGAAATAAATGCAGTTTTTTTATTTGAAATTATTGACATTAAAGCTTGTTTCATAATCGGATTCATTCATATGATTCATTCATTTCATACATTTTTCATGAATACAAGGATCTGAATTATATTTTGCTAAATATCATTCCAAATCCAGGGGTGTAGTCAAAATTCCATTCAACGACAAATTTTTCAAATTTTACTTCCTTATCATTCATTCATTCATTGATGGATAGATTTTATTGAAATTTTGCACAGTGATATCTCGAGACCTCCTTAATCCAGTGGTGTAGTCAGAACTCAGATGAAATTTCTGAAATTGAATTGGTGGGTTGATTAAACAGCATATTTTTCAAGTTTCATTCATTCATAACTTTTTCATTGTTGGATGCATTTTTCCTAACTTTGACATAGACCATTTGAAGACGTTATGAATCCAGTGATGTAGTCAAATTTTTTGTAAAAAAATCGCTATTTATTATTTTTGGCCTTGAAAAATAAAAATAGTTGGCCCTGAAAATAACGAATAATTATTCATGAAATTTGGTGGTGTCCTAGTAGACTTTTTGAATCTCTGCCTTATGGAAAAAAAACATTCAAATCGGTTGGGGAATATGGATTTTATAAGGGTGCTGTATATAGGCAAATATACTTATTTTTGGTTATGAAACCTTAAAGATACAAGCCCTTTGTAACTTAACGAGCTGGTTACAAAACCGATTGAACTTTAACCACTGATATTTTCAACCTCAATGATAAAACTAACAGTAAGCTTCTACATAGGGATTGAAACAATATCGTTAATTCTTCTGAGTCCTTGCGCCCTGCTGCGTTTACAACAAAAGTACCATTATATTAATTAATTTAGTAGTAATCTCAGTTGCTCATCAACTGTAAAATATTCTGTATTACTTTATTATGATATTGATATCTAAGAGACTATTTACCGAAACTTGAACTGTTCTGGATCATTTCATCAACATCTTTATTTATTCAGAAATCAATATGTATCCATTCAAAATCTTTTTCGTTTCGGCATCACCATATCTAGTGTTTTTTTCAGTCGCCCAGCCAGCTTGTCAGTATTTCACGGATTGCTGAAGTTTCAATTATTTAGAACGCCCAAGCAATCTTGTGAGGAAATATTTCAAGAAAGCATCAAATGAGTTCCTATTGGTTTTAAGAGCTAACAACTACTAGCCAAGTAGAAACGAAAGATACTATATGAGAAAAAAATTAAAATATTGTCATTATTAAAATTTTAGTGATGATGATAACAAAAAAATTATTCGTTGTGAGCTGTGACAGAAAAATGTGGAAGAAAAATGAAGCTGATTCCTATCATTTACTTACTTTACCCCCGACTTCACTTGCCCCTCTCTTGTCTAGAGAGGTCTCCCTTTCTTGATCAAAATGACCCAATTTAATATCGAAACACGATTTTTCAAGAGAAAAATGTTAGACAAATCCATCTATAGGAGAAAACTTTTGACCTACCAACCCAAGTAGTTCATTGTTCCTTTTGATGATGAAGTTTGATTTTTTCCGTATATCTTTTTTCCACTGAACCTTGTAGACAAATGCTCTATTAAAAAGATTCTATTTTTTCAGGATGTTCATTCAAGATAACTTCTAGTGAGATCCGTACTCACAAGTTACAAAATTTGTTAATAAGGTTGGTTAGTGAGTTATATTCATTAATCCAAACACGTTATTCCTTCGCACGAAAACGATTCGATTTCTGAAGATTGTCATATGAGAGAGACAGCTAAGAAGGAAAAAACCATTTGACTCCCATTTAACCCATTCACTCAGATAATACACCAATAACTAAAATTAATACAATAATTTACGCCTTTCACAACACTCCAGTCTAACTCATTGGGAATAACTATGAGAATAAATGAATTTTCCCATGATGATTTCATGAAAACAAATATGCGTTAAAACACCACAACACAAAAACGAAACACAATGAAAGAAAGTATATGGGTGTATGTAAATGTGAAACGCGATAACCTCACGTAAAACGTACTAACACTTGCTAAATTGTGCAGTTCAAGTGATATGTCACAGTACAATGTCTTTTGTCAACATTGTAGGTATGGTTGGGACTTTCAATCAACATTTGTTTGCTTGAACGTTTATCAGTGTGACTATATTGCATTTTCAACTTGTTACAAAGAAAAATTGAGTTGAATAAACGTCCGTCGCAACTGTGGTTTCTAAGTTTCACCTGTGAGGTATACAACTTTTTTCAGGAAATGAATGTGGTTTTGTCGACTAGTCTCACTCAAAGCACTGATCATATTATCATCTAGACCTCTTCATTCAAAAAAGGTTCTGGGATAATCTACAGGTTTCAATTTGGCCCTTTTCATTATGTTATAAATATGGATATAATGAGTGAATATTGTTTTGAACCAATATACAATGCATTTCATATTGCGTTCATATGTTTATTGGATATGAATTTGTATGCATTCGACATTTTTATATGTTGCTTTCTTGGTGTTTTTTATAATAATAACAATGATAATAATAAAAATATATTCATCATTTATCATTTCTACAAATCTTGAAACTAAGGATATAATATGAGCAATACACAAAATGTTTATGGGAATCCGGTTCAGATAACAGTTGTGTACTATTTCCATTCTTCCACCGGTTCGAAGTAGTTGTAAATAACGTTTCAGGTGAATGTTTTCCAATATATTTTTTCTGAAATCAAAAAATATAGTAGGAACAC
>WOGR01005812.1:0-13518 GCA_015342045.1 Leptinotarsa lineolata | reverse complement strand
AATTAACTGAAGATGACCCTGATCGAAGAACAGAATTCTGCGAAATCATGACGAAAACCATTGCAAGGCATCCTACCTATCTCCACAATATTTGTTTTAGTGACGAATGTACATTTTTTTGGTGCCAGCAGCGAAACGGTTAACATCTCTGTCTTGTGAAAAGTGAAACCTCAAAGCCACGTGGTGCTCTTATACTCGTGTTTATTAGTCTACGTATTTGGTGTTAATAAATTTTATTATCAGTTAACGTCGTGTGTTAATAATTCACCTATCACTAGTCACCCAGCAACGTATTTCGCCATACAATGGCTTCTTCTATGTAACTAACTTATATGTATCGGGTTTATGTAAAACTGCTTAGTGAAAATCTCACAATAAATTGTTTTTTTTAATACGTTGGTTATGGATTTTCATCAAGTATCACTCAATTCCATCATATATTCCTTTTTTCAGTTTGGCTTGCTATGTCAAGCCTATTTGTTTCTATATAAAATATATACGCATGCACAGACAATGTGGTTGTCTCACTTCCTGTCACACAGAGACTGTGTGAGGAAATTAACCATTCCTGGCGATCCTGATCAGGATAACGAGATAAACTCATGAAATTATTGTATTGCACCGATTTTCGATGAGTGTACATAGTTTGAAATATATCTGTCCGTTTAAAGTTAGTCAAAATCGAGTCCAAAGGAGTTTGTTACAAACAAACATACAAGTGAAGATAATATAAGCGTGTTAATAAGAATCAACGTTTGAGAAAACAACAAACGTCGGTAAAACAACAAACAAAAATACCTTGAGAGGTGTTTTGATCTTATCTGGGTCACCTGTATAGTTTTAATTTTTCTTGTGATTTACGAGAAAACTGAAAATTCATTTCAAGAATTAATTATCCGAAATATTTTATACGTTTATTATTTCTCCACAGGTTTTGCAAATCAGTCGACTCAATTCAACCTTTATGAAAATCTAATTAGCCAGAATTGTATTTGGTGATATTTTGTGATAGGAATACGGATTTCCAAATCCGTATTCCTTGAACTCTTCCTCTGACTTTTTACTCTCTCATGTTTTTAAAAACGATTTATTGATGAATATTCATTACAATAGCTTTTCGAGCTTTCCTATCCTCTTCTTTCTGGGCATATAACTACAAAAGAGAGGTAACTTCTTCCTGCAAATAAACAGAAATTTTCAACGGAATTTTTCAATGGATTGATACTATTAATAATTCGAACCGTACTACTGAAATCAATATTGATACCAAATGTGGAATACGCAAAGGCAAAATTATTGAATAATTTCCAATCCCAGTTAGCTCCGTGATTATGGTTCATAATTTTTTCGTCAAAAAACCCAGATTTTCTTTCTGAAAGGTTTTCTTTATAGAGAATGAGTCAGATTCTTTACATGGACAACTTATGGCTGCACCGAGCACCGATATATACCCACACATCTTTCTAATTGATGCAAGTACCTACATAGTATCGCCTTGTATGACCTCGATATCAGTGGCTTTCCTACCCAACTAGCTAGTTATGTGCTGGCATTATCTTGTAAATGCAAAGTATTTTCCTTCGTTCTTTGATTTCCCCAACGGATTTGTAGTAGGGTCAATCTTCAATGTGCATCATCTTTACCATTCCACGTCAAGAAGACAGTTGATCCAGTAGAATCTCTGTCTAACTGGTGCCAGAATTCTTTTGATGCCGAAGTATCCTTCTGCTGCCCGAATTTCAAGAAATTGATTCAGCACATCTCTGACTTCTTCTCTTGGTACAGACCATTGAGGCGATTCCATTGCCTCATCTCTAGCTTTCTTGCATGCAAAACTATTGAATATCGCGTAAGGAATTGGGAAATCTCATCTGAGCCTAACCAACTGCACTATTTTTCAATTCTGGGAATCAGATCAAATTTTATTCTGAAGCCAGCTTTGAACCAGATTTAGATTTTAGTTTTTCTCCCATTTTCTCCCAGTTCGTTCTCATTCATAGGCTTAGTTCATAGGTTCATAGTTCCTAGATCCAGTCCCATTGTTGGGGCACGTATTGGTTATCAAATGCTTTCTCCTTTCGGATTTGCAGGTTCTGAACTGTTTATCAATCGGTTGTCATCTGAGGGTAGATACAAAAAGAGATGTCACATTCTTTGGGTGTATATTGACAATGTCTTGTTTATTCTTGTAGTGCAGTCGTTCCTTCTTCATAGGCTCATTTTTTGCATTGTTTTAAGAGTATCCTTCTCTATATTAACTGGGTCAATTTTGCAAGTTCAGAGACTTCACATTTGTTCAACGATTCATCTGTAGATGCCCTGATTTTTCATATATCGATTGTAACAAGAGCGCCCCTTCTTCTTCATTTCAATATGAGTACGTCTAATGATAGAGCTCAAAAAATTTCAGTGTCTTCTGTCTTCTTTCATATAAAAGGCCAGCATTACATTCCAGAATTCTGTGATTTTGCCTTGCACTTGAACTAATTCATTTTTCTTCTGATGTGCTTGGTAGATTTCTTTCAATTGCTGGACTATTTCTCCATTTTTCAATCTTTTTTTTTTAATTTTTGTTTCATTTTCATTTCTTGTTAATCCTAATATTCTACCACTATATCTATTGGTCTTTTTTTTTGCTTGTTTCTTTCATTTTTCTTCTCGTTTCCCTGTTACTTCTTTGCAAAAATCGATAATGAAATCAAGCCGGTACACATGACAGGATTTGGAAGTATGGGGGCCCTGGGGCAACGAAAGACTGGAGGCCCCTAACAAAAATAGTTGTTCATATACATAATGGCAAGGGAACACGAAGGACTCCTTACATTTTTTTTTTAATAGAATTTTCAACCTACCGCTAGGAAAATTTAACATTTTCAATAAAGGAGAAAATCGATGCGTTCAAGTGATAGTGTCGTTTAAAAATTTCCATCCAAGTAAATCCGTCAAATAATTTTTTTGAAGTTTTGAGCTCGAAAAAGCGAGAAGTTGTATAAATGACCTGCAGGGTCAACCGTTTTTTGGATTTTATTTACTTGTTTCATTTCTCTTTAACTCATGGGTACAAATTACAAATTAGACAAAAAGTATTGCCACTGAGTTGCTCGATCAAAAGAAATTGATAGTGAATGGAAAACTGTAATCAGGGTTTTCTGATATATCTGTAACAATATTACTATGTTTGTGCAAGTAGGTATTCTCAGTGAAAATGCAAAAAAATGTTCGGGAGGAAAAACGTAAAAGTTACTGACCCGTCAAAATTTGGATATTTTTTTATCTTTATTGTGAGAGCCTCTCTCGTATGGAGACCCCGGGCGGTAGCCCCGCCTGTCCTCCCTCCAATCCGGCCCTGCCGGTAGGCACATAATATCTAAATTTAACATTGTGGGTGCGCTCTAACAAATATTATTATCAACAGTGAATAGAAGTATTTCAATATCAACTTCTGTAACTTCGAAATAAAAGCTTTCCATTTCGTTATCTTCAAGTTTGCTGACGTCTTGCATTCGTGATCAAGGTCATTGCAATTATTTACACACCTGAAATCAATTACAACAAAAGTCTATCAATGTTTTCAAATTGAAACCGACATCAATTTATTTACATTATTGCTTTCTATTATATAAATTTATTGCATTTGACACGTGAATCAACTTTAAGTGTTAATGTTTGTTGTTTTCTATGAAACACAAACCTATTATCATGGCGTCAACTATATATTAAAAATCAAACCACTACATGCACAATATATCGGGGTTTTTACAATGTTAATCTTAGCGTTACTAGGACTTCGAACATTGCGCTTGATGTTAGTTCATTTGTAAGGTTTTAGAATTCCATCATGGTGGCAACGAGGAATTTGCTGCCTGTTGGTAATGGGATATGTATGATAAGATACGGAATAACGTTTTTGTTCCTTTATACCGAGACTAGTAGGTCTAATGTGTAGAACACACTGATCATCTGATTTGACAACATATTTTTTTAGATTAGTCGATCTTGGTTTGTTTGAATGATTTCGTTTCAATGTTCTTAGAAGCACTAATAGAAAAGATATAAAAAAAACATTCATGTAATAAACGTCGAAGACACAAAATATTGTTTGTCATACTTGCCATATTAGGAGATAATCGAAAAGACATTTTCATTAAAACATATTTGTTACTCCGAATAGGTATACAGTATACCACACTAAGACACCTTTATCTTCAATAATTCAATGGCAATTTTTAATTTTTCATTATCATGCTGCTCAGTTCACTGAGATTTTCCACGAAACAGATATGAAACGGAGTTTTTTGAAAAATTTGTCATTTCCAATGTTATATACCTAGTCGTAATTTTTTTTAAGAATTTTTTTTTCAATAATTTCCGAAAAGTGCTGATGAGGAATCGATGACTAGTATTTCCTCCCAAAACGTCCGGAAGTCCAACTGAAGATTGAAATCTTTTTTATAAATAGAACTCTATATCTTATTAAAAGTATTTGGCATTTCTTCATCCGAAAATGTCGTAGTTGCTGACTCGTTTTGGTATTTAAGGATGAACAATAGCGATTTGTAGAAGCTGCGTCAATGAAATCATCATATTTGTCTCATTTATAAAAAATAGTCTTGAAGCAACAAAAATCAATTTACTTGCAATTCTAGGAGCATTGAGGGAAAATTTCAAATGACTTCTATGACAATTACAAAACTAATAATTTTCGCACGTACATTTTTATCAATCTAATATTGCTGAAAAATAATTTGGATACATTTATTTAAAAACTTACTGATTTGGCACAAAGAACTCTCAATATTTCCTGGTTGTAATATAGGTAAATTCATTTCACTATACTATACTAGCAGTTAACAAACCAAATTCAACATTGCTTAAATTATAGCTTTGAGGTTACTTGAAGAATAGTTTTGTACAAACACAACAGTAGATTATTGCTCCTCTTAAAAGCATTTAATGTTGACCGTCGTTTAATTTGAGTGAATTTCTTAACTTTTCGCTGGCCGAAGTGGTTTTTGGCAAGTGTACAAAGTAGTTACTCAAGAGAAAGTCCATTGAGAAAGTGTGAATGTATTTGCTCCATTAATATGGAAGTGTACAATCTCCATATAGTCTTTTTCAACCAAAATTACTCTTTTAATCCTTTTCTGCCAGTCTTCTAGGGTAATATTAGATAAATAGGTAATTTTTCTTTAATTTGCTCTATTACCTTTTTATCAAATTTTGGAAAATTATTTTTACACCTGATGCTCTGTTTCAATTTTCCCCACATCAACTCGATGGTATTGAAAACACAAAAATAGGGGGAAGTCTCAGTATGGTGTGTACATACTTTCCAGCAATACTCTCAAGGGCATACACTTTTTCAAATGTTTTTGTCTGTAAAACTTCAAGCAGTCGGTTTTTGGTATAGTAATCTTCAAAATACAAATTGTTATCCATTAAAAAACTTTGTATTTCATCTTTTTTTGAATTTTTATTCGGTACTTAGATGAGCTGCCGCGAATGATAATTTCAAAGAATTCGGAACCCATCCTCTACTTCCTCTGCAATGCACAATGATTTGTCGCGATCCTTTGTTTGCAGGCATGTTAGTCGTACATATTCTCGAACCATCAATCCACCCTGTCGTAACTGTGTCGTGAGTGTCATACCAAGTTTTGTCCAAATAGAAAATTTGCCGTTGTTTTTGTCTGTATGCAGTTATTTGTTCTGAATATTTGTTATACAAATCCACTATTCGTCTGCTTTCCATAACTGCGTGACGTTTGTTTATTATTTTAAATCTAAATCCTGGTTTCTTTTTTCAATACTGAAGAGTTTTGTCACTGCAGATCACGTTATGGCCGAAAGTATTCAATTTCTTCCTTATGATTTCAATTGTAAGAATCTCATTACTTCTGTAACAGTCGTATATTGTTTTTTTCAATGACTCTATTAGATGAACATCTAATCATCGCGACTTGCGTTCATGAGGTTTGTTTTTCACTATTTTACGTACAGTTGAACAAGGAATTTCTCTCAAATCTGATGTTGCTTGTAATAGTTTGTTTTCCTCGAAACCAAACTTGAGATGTAGATTTATTTATTAATTGAAACATACTCTCTGTGTTTCAATATTCAAATGCATCCAAATCTCATTCACTTGGATCTCTTTTCACTACACTGGAAAAAGTCTGCGTTGTTATCACACTCGTTGTTATTATCATTAGTACTTGTCCAAGGACGCCACATTTCAAACAAGTAACAAAACTTTTAAGTTATAACTTTGCCAATATTGAATTCGAATATTCAAATCGCGATCAGAAGCTGAACTGAAAATTCCTGACGAGGCGGACGATAACCACACTAGCATTCACAAATTTCTATTCGTCACTGTAACATAATTTCAAAATTATTTTACGACTCTTCAGCCAATCATAAAACTCTGTTAGTAACAAGTATCCAATACGAACCGCCAATTCTAGAGTCCACGTGCACTAGCTGGCAGGCTGTTCATTTTTCTTTATTGTTTTTATGGCCTATGATAAAGCCGACACTCTTTAAGAGCGCACAATATCGGTTACCGGGACTATACCGAAAAACATTGAGAAATTCTCTCGAATGAACAACGGTAGTGTCTCGTATCGTATTCATTTGTTATCCTGTTATTTCTATGTTATTTCACGAAATATTTTCCATTCAAAACTGATATCATTTTAATGCCTACGTAGGAGGTAGTTCGCAATTACTAAAAATTTCAATTTCGAAATCTTTGATGTCTATTATGTCACAAATAAACGTATACTTTGAACGCTTCTCAATAAACTGAAACATATCTCACACATCTGAAATTAATAAGTCACAGAATACTCACTTAGCCTGACTCCTCCGAGCATTTTATTAATTTATACTATAATTTAATTAGACTATAATAATTAATTTAGACTAATGCATGGTCTGACAAGATGTGAATATTTTCGAGCACTTTTTACATATTATTCATATTGAATATACATAAGCACTGATCAGCAATGGTAATCAACTAGAGACGCAATATTAAAAAATTAATGAAAATAGCACCATCCGCAGTATTTTTTTTATTCTACCTATTACGTATTACACACCCGCAAATCCATTTTATTTAAAACTAATACCCCAAAACTGGACCAACAAATATTTAAATGGTAAATAATCGACTGGTTTTATTTGAATGGCGCAAGCCCGAATGTTGAACTAGTAGTTTGCGCGCACCCTATTTGTATTTTCGGTCGTTCTGGCACTCTGGCAGTCAGTCAGAACTCGCACAACAGTGGAGGTGGTCCCAATATGTTAACCACTCATTACAAAGTGAGAATAGAATAAATCACACAGTTAAATTTGGATGAGCTGCGCGATCGAAAAAATTAACTGAAATGTAGGGAATGCAGAAAATCCGCAAAGTAAGTGATTATTTGGATAATGACTGGAACTTATCTAGGTATCTACTCATTAATGCCTGAACGAACTTTCAAACGTGACACAACATTATTCTCGTATCTATTAATTATATCAGTTAGCAGGTGTTGGCAAATTTATAGTCGGAAAGCATTCATATCTTCATTCTTTTTGACAAATGGCATACCTACTTCTCAATAGCCGTAAATAATGTATTTTTGCATCTTAAATGATTGTTACATGTTTTTTACTAATGTATTCCAACGTAAGTTGTGAAAAAAAAACAATTAAAAAATCTACCTATAGGTATCGATTAGGTAGGTACCTACTGCTTTCACTGTTACTACTCACTGATAATACTCCGTTTCAGTGATATAAACAGTGAAACATAATATTACAATATCATAAATACAACAAGTAACTCTCCAGCTCACACGTCAAATAATTGACTGTTATATGTAATTTTTTCTATCATATTATGTTATTGCGATTTTCGCAAATTTTTTTGAAATAAAATTACAGCCGATATTACCCGCTGATAATGTAAACTATGTATAAATAATTTTTAAAATCTGTTTCGTAATTTTGCGCTTATCCATAATAAACAAACAAATATTTTCTCTTTATAATATTTAATGAATAGATTAGATAAATGTTGAAATCTAAAGCTAAAGTGATTCACTAATTGGAAAATCATTCATCATGCAATGCTGATAAGTTTTGACCAATGATTAAATCGTTTTTTCAAAAACATTTTTAGATTTTAATATTTTAGTTCCACATTTTCATCAATGAATTATCACAAAAGAACTTGAATGTTATTTTTGTAACTATCCCTACATTTAATATCTGTCTTTTCAATAAGTAGGTCCGTAAACGATATCTTAAATCCATGATTTGCAGCATGATGCAATTTTGAATTGAAAATACCTAATAGTTCAAATTGCATACCTACCTGTCTCCACATCAAGCATTATTCATCTATTGAAAAATTAAATATGAAAAATCAAAGAAAGGTATGCAATATAACTTTCAAGGCCATATTTTCAAATTTATGGAGTAGTAAGAAACTCTCAACGAAGTTGCAGTCATGCAAAAAACATTTCAAACATTAGATACCTCCAGAAAATATAATAATTCTTATTATAAATATTATATATCCAATCGGTGAATGATTATTTCCGTCGCACCATGAAACATGCTTGTAGACCTTTGGAATAATAAATAATATTCATAGAATGCAACCAAGAAATAAGTGTCGTATATTAGATAATGAATTTTGAAAATCAATAATATTTCTGAACTGTTGTTCAAAAGGGTAAAGTCGCTATTAAGGTGTTTCCACAACGGAAATGGTTAAATAGTTTGCCATTTTCAAATGTAGCCGAATAGGTATTTGAAAAATCCAAGTAACTTTTTTTGCAGGCAATCCATACAACATATTTTGTATTTCATTCATATAGGAAGGTATAAAGGGCCAAAAATTTCCAGTCACTTCTAGATACAAATAACTGGTCTCATCTAGCTACCTCCACTTCATCAATTTCTTGAACAATTTCAAATTGTCTACTTTTGAATCACGATCAGGTAGATATTCACTCTGAGCTCACAGTGAATGATTTTTTAAAATATAACTCAACATACTGTCTCTTCTTTAAACACTGTTTTGCAATTAGTTTTCTTACGTATAAACTCCAAACCAGCTCCAGTCAATAGAAATTCAAGTCAACCACTTTAATCCAAGCCTACCGCTTGAAAGAAATTGGGTATTTAATGCAAATGAATTTTCCTAAATGTATTATTAACTTTCTTGTAGTACCCCACATGTCTTAATATTATCTAATAAGTTAAACGTTGTACCGAATAACTAAATGTGGATATTATTTTCTCTATTATATTTTGTCTCAGAAATAAAAATTGGAAAATGACTAAGGTCAACAATAAAATTCACACAATCTAAAAATTTATTAACTTCCAACACTGCTTGTAAATATTTTCCAGGTAGGTAATACTACACGTAAAAAAAATGAGATCTTTCCATTTTTCAAAACAAAGTTGCTTGCAAAAACTGAATTTTCGTTCGGGGCCATGCAGTATCTACTTATTTTCCCCGTTCCTTGACAAAGAATCTTATTTTCAAATATTAAAGAAATTATGTTCCTTTTTTGCAGTTACTCGCCTTCAAAGCTTCCAAGTTCAGCGCATCAGAAATACCAGGAAAAAACATCACCCGCGGGGAAAATGTCCCCTGAACGACAAACGACAAAACAAAAAAGACCCGACAACCGTGGTGGCGTCTGAAAAAGCCACAGCCACACCTCCATAGGCATAACCGAGAAACTCCTGCCCACCAGACGTGTGAAATTGGAGGGGGAAATGTCGCCCTGCGATTGGCCTAAACGCCAACACTGACACCCGTCCGCCAATAGCGTGGCGTTACCATCATTAACACAGCCAAGTGTTGCCGTTGTGGGGTTCGCTCTATAGTCCTGTACTGTCTTTTCATCGGTATAGAGGTGTTACGGTTCACACTCACTCTTAACCCTAATTTCACTGGGATTTGGACTCTCCGTCGCGAAGCTGAAACTAGTGCGTGAATTGTCAATTGACTGCCAAATAGTGGACCGGGAGTGCTGTGAAAAGAAGTGAAAAAGTGTTAGAACCATGACATCGCTCTTGTAAATTCAGTAGACTATGCTCCAACTTTACAACATTTCAAAAATCAAATATTTATGATTCATTTGAAGCGGTCGAAGAATCTGTCGGATTCTGCCGCTTTCCAGCCAAACAAATGCGTTACGAAACAGGAATAGACACCGTTCTAGACAAGGGAAAAAGTAATATGGCCTACCACCCCTTTCTGCAGCTTCCTAGACAGACAGACTTTAGCGTTTCGTCGCTGCTCACGGCCGCTAATAATAATGCGAACTCCTCGGGCTCACCTGGAGGTCCGTCCTTCTTTCCGTCGGCGGCGTTGGCAGCGTTCGGGGCGCAGCAAAACCACCACGGGTGCTATCCGGGAACTCTCATCCCGAAAATCAATCACCCCCATCCGCATCATGCCTTGACCGGTCACCCTTACACCACAGCTGAAGACGTCGTTTTGGCCGCGGTTGCCGCTCACAATAATCACCACCCTGCCATGATGAGGCCTCTTAGGGCGATACAACCCGAAGAAGACGGTGTAGTTGACGATCCTAAAGTGACTTTAGAGGGGAAAGACTTGTGGGAAAAGTTTCATAAGTTGGGAACTGAGATGGTGATCACTAAGAGTGGCAGGTAAGAGATTTTATCTTCAGTGATTATATTTTTTATCAAAGGTGCGGTTTCAGACCTCACAGAAAATTAATGGTCTGGAAAATGCGATGGAGTACCTACCTACCTAACGCTACTAGGCCAATATGGTCATATTAGTTTCACTCCTTGAAAGAAAAAACTTCTGAAAAATTGTTCACCCTTTTATTTTTTCATCGGTTCGTCCAAGATATTTGGAGAGAAAACTGGAAAAATAAATTGGAACCGCAAAGAGATACTTTCCATATACTGACTACTTACTCTGTATGGATTTCATAAGAGATTCAGCAAAATTCTACTGTTTGTGAAAAGCGCATACGCTGAAATGCTAGCAGATTCATGAAGAAATACAGAAATTTATTTTTATCATGACAAAAATAATTATCTACCAACAGAGGACAAAAATGTATTCGGTACCTCGTAGATATCAGAAATGAAATAAAACAATCTGTGCCTGTACACCTACCCATATAGTATAATGTTAATTCCATGCTTATTAGAAAAACTTCCAAGATACATCACGAACGTTACATTTGCATATTCATCATCATAGTTTTTATTCTACGGCTGTAGCTAAAACAATTTATTTTTCACAAATGATTTAATTGAAATGGGGGCAACATCCTAGGTACCTATATAAATTTTATTCATATTAACAACCTGATATTTGATCCTAGTTTTTTATGAATAGTGTAGGAATAAGATGAAAAATCAGCTGATTTCTATTAAATTGAATAAAATCAAACTACAAAGATAGTCATATTGACTGGTTGAATGAATTAATTTTGAAACTTTCGGAGTATCAGTGACTTAGTGAAGTTCTTGAATTTTTCATTTCCTTTTTTTGTGTCCATCTACTCAAGTAGTATGTCACATGACTGAACTGAAAGTTACCTATATTATGAAGAGCACTGATTTAAATTGAGAGATTTCAATGAACTAATTAATGAATGTCTTACTTATAATACATATTAGGATTAATCTACCCATTTCATGCATCATTTTCATAAAGATACTACAGATAATAAATATATCAATATTCATTTATCCATTGTATTAGGTATTCATATCCCCAGGCTTTAATGTTGCTATGATTCTTACCGACGGAAAACGGTCGCAGCCTTTAATTATTTAGTTTTCTAGTTGACATTTGCAATACGATGAGTTTTTGAATATGTTCTCTTGCCAAATCACCATTTTATCACATTTCTCTTGGAAGTCTGTGATTGATAATGCTGAACAACTTTTAATTTTACATTATAATCTGACTTATTTCAGAGTGTAGCGTTTAAAATTAAATCTCTTCCATTGTTCTCAATAATTGAACCTTTATAATTCGTTCAGTAAGACAACTTTATTTCCTATAATTGTTCGATTTCCGATAAAATACATTTCTGGATGACCTTCTTTTTTCAGGTACTAAACTACTTAAACTGAATAATCGCCATTCTTTTGTGTTCAGATTGAAGGTTTTTATTATCCTCTTCAAAATATTACAATTTTCTTAGTTATAGGTAGCTGAATATTTGTAGTTGTAAAGTTGATTACTATAGGTATATAAAAATATCCTAGAAAATATAACCCCTTCAATTTATCCTTGATGTGTTCAAATAACCAACAGACTCAAGTTTGGCGGAACGTTAAAATACTCACAAAATCTTGAAATACCTATAATAAAGCATGTTTCACTAAAAAATCGAGCCACAGTTAAATTAGTGGATTTTTTTCATAAAACTCAATCACCCAGTAGGTTCAGATACATTTTCCAATGAATGAGATGAAATTATGTAAATATTCTATTTTTTCGGTAGAAATGAACCATCATCGAAACATTCGGTATATAGGAGGCATTTCAATACTTTTGTTATGTTTTAGTTAGAAAATCTTAAATTTCTTTTTTAAAATGTATGTTTTTCTACCGACTTCACTGATGATTCAATTTAGCTAATGAAGTCAATTGAATCCCATCTTTTGTTTTCAATAATTCGTAGTTTGACATTTTTTGTGTTACACATAGGTACATTTAATAGGAACGGAATTCAAAATTTTCTCTAGGATTGTGTTTCGAGTAAAAATACTTACCTACCCATTGAAAATGTGATATTCCATAATTCCCCAATGACAACAAATTATCTTGACCTTGTTAGCAGTTTTCATAACAACTGAACGGTTTTCTATGCTTTTCACTTTACAAGTGAAATGCGAATATTTCAAGTTGGAAAATTGAAAAAATCACAAAAAATTGCAGTTCATGAAGTCTTTTTGGGAGTTAGTTATTTTCAATATAATATTAGGACTAATGGACCATAGCTTGGATCAAATTACCTCAGTATTTGTTTTAATATAATTACCTATGAAAAGTATCCGGATTCCACTGTGCTGCTTACATCAAATAAATACATATGATCTCTATATGAAATATCTTCTGAAGTCGGAAAAAGTTGGGAAATATTTAATTTGTTCTGGCAAAGAGTATGAGTTACCTATAAACATTCACAGCATCGTATGAAAATAACTTTTTAAACAATGTGATATGTAATTAGTTCTATGTGAAGGAACATCATACATTTCTCTACGTTTATTATCTATTTCATATAGGTATATGTCATATCTTTGTCAACTGAATGGGAATGTTGGTTCTGATTTTGGAATAATGTAGTAAAATCTAATGCAAGGATTTGAATCCTCTACATATATACTATATATATATATATATATAGAAAAAAATGTGAGACGGAAATTCACAAGAGACGCCAAAGTCCTCTCATCAATTCTATTAGAAGAAATCTGAGGGAAATGGCACTCAATACC
>WOGR01005811.1:0-13518 GCA_015342045.1 Leptinotarsa lineolata | reverse complement strand
AGACGTCACGGGCGGCCTTGTTTGTGTTATGGGAGACGTTTGACTGCTGGCGAGCTGATTCATAGACAGCGTCGGTCCCGATTTCGGTTTGGTCAATAACAAATTGTCCAAGTCTATGTTGATGTTGCCGGAGTTTTTCCACGTCGAACCGACTGGCAGCTGTTGGATGGTCGTCGGTGGCTTGTTGACGTTGTTGTTAGAAATCGCGGAAGACTGAGGTTGGATCGGTTGTAAGGAGGTGGGCGTCAGAAGGGATCCTGAAAAAATTGGAAATCATTTCACGTTTTTTTTCTCACAACTACAATTGTCAGCGAGTGGTTCACAAAGATTCCTATTTCTAATACTTGATCTTTGACGGACATCATTAGATGTACAAAATATATATTGAAACCACTCGTGGAACAAAATCCGCACACTTAGCTTCTACTTTGGCCTAACTTTTTACTGTTGAAATTGTATCAAGTTTATCGTTCAGTAAAATAAGTTACTTATGTATCAACAGGATTTTATGGACCGCAGCGTTTAAGTTATTATTACTAACACGTCTAGCTCCATAAAACCAAATTACGCCCGAAATACATACAATATTTTATGCACGACCGGTATATTTCATGTTAAGTAGATAAACACCTCTTTATATCTAGAACACGATAGAAATACATCGAGACGGCCGTGAGGCTGTACATTCATATCATATAGGAAACAGAATAAATCAAGAAGTTACCATGGCAACTCGGTCAATTTTTCGAAATAAAATTACCGTATGATTTGTAAAAAAAGGGAGTTCATCTTAATATCCCTGACAATATTAATAAAAAGGAAAAGATTTGTCAAGAAATCCGTACAGTAACTTCAAAAATAACAGATAATGTTTAACACCCCTTTTCCATATATGAGGCATTGTCATTTAAGTTGAGTCAATGATTTCTCAGTGAGTTATTTCTGAAAAATTTTCGTCCATTTTTATTTCATTAGTACACGAGATTATTATTACATCACATGAAGGAATTTTTATGCTAATAAAAACTTCACATCAGACTCTTCAATCTTCTATATTACTGAAAATAAAAATTTGCTGTATCATTTTAAACCTACAATCTACATTTCAAAACAACACTACTAGCCCTCATCATCAATATCGACTTTAAGCACCCCCTCTACAAGCACCATAGCGCACGCCGCCAAATTCCTGCACTCCAAATTGGCTTCGCCGCGCGCCGGACTCAAAACATCCGCCAGCCACAACCTGATTTCGAACAGCTCGTCCAGGAAGTCCCGCACCAAAACATCCAGCGGAACATTGACAACAGCCGCAGCGATAAGACTCAAGATCGACATGCGCACTTTGACCTCTTTGTGGAATCGCAAGAACCACGAGAAGCGCAAGATATCCTTGGCCATTCTCGGAGCGACCGGGCAATTCTGTGAAGCGCACATGACCACGGCGAGGGTGTCCACGAAGTGGATGAGAAAGACGTAGTCGCTGTCGTTTTGCGTGGACTCTTTCAACATTCTGTTTTGGTTGAAGCCGTAGAGCAGTGGAAAGAAGAAGTATCCCGCGACTTGAGCAAACTTGTTAGCTTGTGCCACAACTCGCCCGGGTTTGGCAAAGTAACGTGTTTTGGCCTCCAGGCGCTTGCGCACAACATCTTCCGCGCTGCGCAGATCTTTTCGCCGTTTAGTATCAGATTCAGTCTCTTCATGAACCTTTTTAATGCTCGACAGGTTCCTAGCGGTTTGCTGCAAGATGTCCAACATGAAGACCCGTCTGGACACGGAGTAAGTTCCCATATCGGCGTGTATTTGCCTGCAGAGGTATTCCGCATAGAAACCTGGGTAAACGCACACCACTGCAACGCAGCTGCGGAACACTAAATCGTCAAAGTTGTCTACGTAGAACCGTGGCTCTAGAGTCACCAGGATCTCCAAGATCTCCAACCCGATGGAGCAATCGTCGTCTGGTAGTTGCTTAACGATGAGGTCCTCGCAGGTCTCCAGATTGATGGCGAAGATCTCGTGGTCCTGAGTCTCCAGCAAGCCGTCT
Organism: Leptinotarsa lineolata; assembly: GCA_015342045.1. NCBI lineage: Eukaryota > Metazoa > Arthropoda > Insecta > Coleoptera > Chrysomelidae > Leptinotarsa > Leptinotarsa lineolata. The sequence goes on along the minus strand of WOGR01005811.1, from coordinate 11,474 downwards.
CTTAGATCTCTCAGATATGCGGGGGGTTTCTTTTTGGGGACCTTCACGTCGTTGGACAAATCGTACGGCTCCAAGTCATCGTCAGAGTCCAGCTCGAACCCGGTGCTGTCTATGATTCTTATCCGACTGTCTAGCTTACGCTCGGTGACCATAACCTCATTTTTCGGCTCCAAGACAGGCCTTTTAGCGAAGGTACGCGCAGGAGGGATGTAATCCGTAGGTTTTTCCCGTGAAACTCTAAGTTGCAGCAACTCGCCGTCGATGCTATCGAACAACTCAGTCTTGGGCTTGAAGTAACCTTGGATATCTTTGTCTGCTAAACCTTGCAGCTCGTTAATGACATTCTTGCATTCGTCGCTGAGGTTGTTATATTCGAACTTCAACTCTGCCGCACCCTTCCCGGCCTCATCTGTCAACAAACCCACTATAATCTCACCCACTTTCATTCCGGAAGCTCTTACCATCTCTATGGGCGACTCCAAGTGAGTAGGAATACCTGAGAAAACTTTTTCCTTCACTTTACCCAGTTCGAAGTCCGTGAAGCCTATGTTTCGCAAGGCGTTAGCGATGAGGATCATCAGCTTGACGATGAACATCTGCTGCTCTATACTGGTGCGATTCACGGATGATTTATCCGCCCAGATGGTGATGGAGTCAATGAAGAGCTTCATCAGCAAGGAGGGAGAAGCTGAGCTCAAGTAAACGACGAGATTCATGATTAGATTCGAATAACCCTTCTCGAAAAGGGTCATCAAGGGTATCTTGGTGCACAGCGCGAATTTCCAGTTGTCGTTTTCGATGAGTTTCTTCCCGAAAATCTCCTTCATCAAGTACTTCTCGGGGTCGACGTTGATGAGGAACATTTTCGCTAGGATGTAAACAGCTGGTCTATCAAGTTTCAAAAAGATACTTTGGAATGTTTTCTGATAGAGCTTCACTTTGGCAGAGGGTTGGTTCGTTATGATTGCTGTGATTATCACGAAATGTTTGAGACTGGCGGCTTCCAGTTTTTCATTAAAATCCACCAGAACTTTGCCTAGCATGAACGAAATTCGTTCAAAATTTATATCCTGTTCCTTCAGGCAACCGCATCTTAGCAACTCCGTCAAAAATTCCACAGCTTTCAGTATGTTAAGAACAAGGTACTTTGAGAAACTGCTGCTGAGGAAGAAGTCGGGGACCTTTCCTTGCATAGAGTTAGCAACTCTGCTTGGCAGCGAAATCAGTAATTTCACCAAGTCTCCCCAGGCTGTTGAAGATTCCCCTTTAATGAACTCATCCCTAAACTCGGTTTCCAGAGCGCTGGAGCAAGTTATAGCAAAAGTACCTTCAGCTTCCAAAAGCAGCTGCAATAATTTCAGAGAGCTTTCGTCACTCAGATTTCTCACAAGTACACGTAAATTTGCTTTGTAAAACTCCGGACTATCAATCTCGAATAACTTCCTGACGGGTTCATAAACGCTCCCCCCTCTAAGAGGAAAATTGGAATCAAAACGCCGAACCAAAGTCTGGACGAAAGTTTCGTAACAACTCTCTAAGCGCTCACTGCAGATGTCACTGTCCATGCCCTGTAGCTTCTGAGGAGTTGTTGGTCCCGGAAGCAGCGAAACGATTCTGTCTATTTGAAGTACGACAGCATCTACTTGGGACTGAGAAGTGAACTTTTTTGATTTCTCCATTTCAGCGATGCAAGCACACAGGAGATCTAGCAGTTCTTTGTCTCTTGTTCTGGTGCGAGGCTTCTTTGTAATGACTTCAATGGAATGTTCGCCGTTTGATTTTTCACTGATACGAACGTCATCATTTTCGGTACCTGAAATGGGAAAGCTCTGTGAGTTTCCCAAACTGAGTCGCGTGTAGTTTTTAAGGTAAGACATCAACAAATTCATGGTAAGAAATGTTTCATTGAGGGCTGTTAGATATTTTTGTAGATATCTACTTCAATTATTACAGGTTAGGTGAAGAGATGACGATATCTTTCAAAAGTACGCCTTTAGTTCAAATGATTGCAAAATCAAATGTTTTGAGATCTGTTTTTCCGTTAACCAGCTGTCGCACCTACAAACGACAACTTTCAAAAGTCGGAACTTGTGCGAGCCAAGGACTAACGAGGGCTTACCTTTCAACGTGTGATTCCTGGCACGGGTTGGACGATAGGAAGTGAAAACCGATCGTCCGGCATTGCGGTTCGACCACCGGTTTACACAGTGGTCGATTGAGTGAGTGGAGCAAATCACCCACATCAACCCAACCGGCTACCGTCCTACCTTTACCTAAACACTTTCGAAATAATGTTAAAGTTTCCATAATATCCATCCAGCAATCTTTCATATCTGTCGTTTCAGCTTTCTAATTTGTTTTACTTATACTGATTGTTGATGTTAACTGCAAATTACCACAGTTACACAGTATTTCAAAGGAGGTTACCCAACAACCGATGTTACTGAAACCACCATTAATACCTGTGTACCTTTTGAAAAGAAAAATAGCGTTATAAAACCGGAGTTGTTGAATTGTGTAAACACCTACTTTACATCTAACAATGTTCAAACACACTGTGAAAAATTGTTGATTACATAAAAGCTATTACCCTGTATAGGATATTTGGATTTCAACTTCTAGGGTTCTAGTGTTATCTTTTTCGTCATGAAATATATTTATATATATTGCGAGTGTGAGGTATATTATGTAAATGATCTTTCGGACAATAAAGTTATTAGTACTACTGCAATACATATTATGGGAAGTGTTTTGCTGGTTCTCTCACTAGCCCAATGGCTAATTGCCGAGATATAAGGATCTGCAAGGGCAAATCTGCTCACTAAACTTTGCTTACCTGAACTGAAACCGTCTAAAAGATTCGCGTTCGGACTTGCCAACAGCCCGAAATTGTTGTTCGGCTGCGGAGCCATAGACTGAGGCTGCATACTCAAACTGCCGAAATCCAAATCTCCCAGCAGGTCGCTGTTGCTGGTCTTCTGACTCTGCTGCTGGACAGTCACACCGCCCTCCATCAGATTGGCGGTTTGCGAACCGAAAGTGTGATTGCTGAGCAAGTTTGATGTATTAGAACTGGGCGGAATGACGTTCGGCAAGACATGAGGCCCCGGCCCGAGCAAATTGGGCATCGGAGAGTATTGTGAAGCGTTCGGAATAGAGGGAGGTTGCGAGAAAGCTGAGCTGAAGTCGGCGAACTGATCGTCAGAGTTCTGGGAAGCAGTGGAGGGACCGAAAGCGGCTTCGAAGTCGCCGAACTCGGTCGACGTTTTACGCTGCTCGGGGGGCGCCTCCTGGGCCCGCGGGTCGAAATCGTCATTGAGCAGGTCATTCTGAGGCACGGGACTCTGCGTCGTGCCCCTGCCGAAGTTCGCGGCGGCGCCCAAGTCGACCTTCTTGAGCGGTTTAGCCACCTTCTTCGGCGAGCTGGTGTTAGACGGTTTGATGTTTATGTTGACCTTTCGCTCGACATGGGTAGGGCTGTTGGGCAGCTCAGCGTCCTGGTATTTCTTCACGCTGTTCGTGTGGTTGCTGCTGCCGCTGCGAGATTCGGTGTCGCTATCCTCCTTGTCCAAGTCGTAGTCGTCGTCAAAGGTTTTGTCTCTGTAGCGGTTCGGCGAGTTGGGCTCGTTGTCCCAGTCATTCGCGTCTCTGGAGTATGGTTTCTCGTCCCACATTTCGCGACCGGTGCCTGAAAAGAACAGAAATATTCTTTCTAGTTGACCTACGTCATAGATCAAGGTGTAATGATAATAATGAGAAATAGACTATCTCGCAATAGTTTGCGTTATGAGGTTTTCTATTAGTATGCCTATGAACTCTATAATAATAATCTTTTTCTACGACTATTGGAGAAAACGTTGATTTGAGGCGAATCACAGAAAAGCGAATTCATTATTATATGTGTTTGAATGATTTTCTTTCGTACTTTTTTGAATGTTAATTCAAAATATGTTCTCACACGTCAAACTTATCATTGAATTGACATTTCATTTCGAAATATATAGTTTCTAACAAAAAAATCATTTATAAACGAAGCACCTGAAGATATACGTGTATATAAATTTGATTTAAGTTCAAGATATGGTAATTTGAATATACATTTTATTATTTTATTTTGCAATCTCCTGAGAGGATTTATCATTGTTAAATTAGCTGTTCCACAAATTGAAATTAAATAATGTCCATTTTTTTTTCAAAATTCAAACTCAATTTATGATAATTCAACCAAGGGGTCATCAATCAAGTTATTGAAAATTTCTTTAGTATCACTAGAAAAATAAAGTAATGTGTCATCCGTGTATAACTTGACATTTCCTTTCGAAAATAATTTTGAAACAGAATTTACGTAAATCAAAAATGAAACCGGACCCAAAATAGACTCTTGTGGAACTCCGCAAGTGATAGTTTTCAATGAACTCATTAACAAAATACAGTTCTAAATCACGTTTTTTTTTATATAACTATCTTTTTTTTAAAGTTCGTAATATTATGAACGATTTTAGATATATTAATGGATGAGCATAAATCCAAAAGATGTCGTTCTTTACAACTTTATAATTAATCTTGTAATAAAAAAACTCTCAAATATTTTACGTAAATATCAGTGTGAATGATGACTTCTTGATAATTAAATTGATTTGAGACAGAACGTTTCTTTTTGGGCGAATTATATAATATAACCCACTGAGAGTGTTACTTTTATTTGTTACTTCATTCCGTTATCAGTGTCATTAACGTCATAAAAAAGCAAATAAATATTAAGAAACAATTGAAATCACTCAATCACATTTATCAGTGAGAATTTATCAATACATACATTGCACAATTTCGTATTTTCTGTTGTGAAACAAGCAGGTCTTGAAAACGTCACTCATCACAATTTTCTTTTTGTGAGAAAACCTAAAGCATGATAAGAGCATGCAAATTTTATGCTGAAGTTACGAAATAGATTCAATAAAAAACTAAATAAAAACGAAGGACAGGCAGGAAGTTTATGTGGGAGCTGTTAGATGAATTTATCTAAGTAATGATCTATCAACAGTTATAAACGAATTTGCCTGTGTAATATGCGTTAATCAAATACATTCCTATTGTGAATTGATTCCAGAGCAATGATGTCATTATGTCTGTTTATCTAATTTTCAATTGAATTCGTTGGATAACATACAAACAGTGCTTTCACTGCGTTATCAAGAAATATGTAATAATTTGTGAAAATGACTTAAAAACGTTTGGTTTACAAAAGAGAAATATCTGTAAAAGTCAAAAATTTTCTTGTTTTGGTTTAGTCCAATTTTTTCTCTTATACAAATTTTGTTGCTACAAAGAATAATAATGATATTCTGCTTTTTCTCTGAGAAACATTCATAGAAAGATTATCTATTGCTCATTAGTCGAAGCCGGATAAATTTAAAATATTCATTGTTTATTTCTCATAGTCCTTTTTTTTGATAAAGCTTGAACACAAGTGACCTCAAAAATTAGTTATATCTGCCTGATAAAAGGGACAATGACTTACTGAAATAATAAATCATTTATTTACCATTGCCAAGCTATTCAAAATTTTCACTGCAGACCATATAATTGATATGTTCATATAAAAGATAATTTTATGTTCTGAGATCCTATATATAATGGAATAACTGAGATTTTAAATAATTTTTATATGATTATAATCCTGTATTTTACCTGACCCTGTCATTTAAATTCAGTCATAAAGAGTAATTAGTAAAGAAATTAACAATATCATTATTGTCTTTTGGAAAAGAAAGTTTTAGACTTTCTTTTTCTGTATATGTTTCTACAAGTATGAGAATAATTGGAAATATGATTTGAAAAAGAAATTAACATTTCAAAAACATCAAGTATTCCTTTGAAGCCGATATTTTTGAATTATTTAATAATTATTTCATGGATAGTAATAGATATGATTCATAAAATGTCCCGTATTCACCATGTTTCAGATAATATTCACCACATTGAGTCAAAATTTGAAGATTTCAAAACACTGCACATATTTGAATTGATAATTAATGTGAGAAAAATATAAAATACTCCTGATACTGAAGTAACTACTCTATTTCAATACGTTCATTTGGAATCATTGGAGTAATTTATAATAGTCTATTAAGTGGATAATTTTTTACCTCATGGAAATTATGACTGTTCCAATTAAAAAATACTCAACACAAAGAATTGTGTAGAATTTTAGCCCATTAATATAGCACCACCATATGAAAAATTAAATACTGATTACATATAAACCTGGAATTTGAAAAAAAAGTCTTGCGATACTGATATTTCTTCAAATAATTTTGACTGAAAAAATCCAAGGGTAAAAATAGAAAACATTGGGTTTATGTTTTTATACTTCAAAAGAGCTTTTATGACCACTGATAGAAATTTATTGATACGAAAATTGTTGAAACAGGAAATTTAACAATGCAAAAATTTAAATATATTAAAAAGAAAGTGTTATCTTTACATAATCACCGACATTGATGTTTAAATTAGTTAATTTGTTTTAAATGTATAAGAATTAGCTTATGGTATCATAATTTTATACACAGTAAATCAATTCAAATGTGAACATCAAGCCTAGTTCATTAGGTGCAATTATTCCTTGGGGTGTTTCAATAAAGCATAGAGGAAAATTTTTTGCAAACTCACCAAATCTCATCCCAATCGTATCAGAGCTCATCCCAATGAACTTGTCCTTATTTTTCTTGGCCTTTTTCCTCTCTTCCCTCAGTCTATCATCATCTTGTATGAAGTCTATCATTTCTTTCACTTTATGCCTAATATTAACACCCTGATCTTTTCCTATGTCATCGATGTATGTATAATTTTCTAAAGACCTCAAATCATAGATATGTTCTCTGGCTGAAGTTACCACTCTTTCCGAACCATTCTTCACCAAGTAATGTAAAACTAGTAGTGCCTAGAAAGAAATTGGTTACAACTCAGTGAATTTTTTTACTTTCTAATACTGAAAAGTTACAGTGCGTGCTCATAGATTTGAGGAATATATACCTATGCTCACGTATGAATTAATGATCAACTGTTAATGATCCGTTAGGATTTGAAAATCATGACTGGATTCATGAATCTGCCCTTACCTTGTAAGTCCTTCGCCAGTGCTGCTTGTTATCCTGTAGCATTCTTTTCCACAACATGGACATCACCTCCGGGAAGTGCTCGTAGGTGAAGGTGGAGTGAGCCAATTCCTGCATTATCTGGCCCGTGGGGCCCCAAGGCTCGTCGTTTGTAGCCTCTCGAACTTTCGCCTCTACTTCAGTGTAGTTCATAACAACATTCGTACTGAAACGAAAACATAACTGTACCATTTTCTATCCAACATTACAGAAAATATAAACATTGGTAATTTTAGAATAGCCATAAATACAAACCAGATAAACATCTGGTTTTGGAAAAATACTGTACTTACACTTTATCGGCGAGTTCCCGGACTTTCCACATACTCGGGAGAAAGTTTTCCATCTTAAGTGTTTATAAGGTGCTTCTACTGTCTAGAACTTTGAAAAAATTAACAAAAAACGAACTTTTCCTACAATTTGCGAAATCGCTGACCTGGCCAGTCTTCAGCCATGATACGAAATTTTGACACATCCACGGATGTTAAGGCGTGTTTTGAAGGTTACTCTGTAACTCACAAAGACCGTATGTGATCCATGATTGGTTATTTTGCATGACGGTCGCGACGTAAGCGAGCAACGAACAAATTATAATTTTGTAATTTTCTCTCACAGAACATAAAATAATCCAGCTCGGTGCTATTCTTTTCATTATTATCAAAGATATTATTTATTGCCGTTTTTTGAAGAGAACTCTTCAAACAACGGTGAAGCTAAGTTCAGTTCATTACGTAAACCACTAATTATTGCGACTTTAGTCTAGTAGATGGCGGCACAGTGCTGTAATTTATCAAGACTGAAATTTTCTCAAATGATTTTATTCATAGCTCAGGACGTATCGAGTTTTAAAAATTTCCGTTTTTAGTTTATAAGTTAAAAGAACAGAACATACTGGTGATTTCATCTTTTTCTTCAAATCTGTTTATACATCTCTGGAAAAATTGTAATTATTCAACAGTCCCGAACAAAAAATTATTGGATTGAGTTCAGTTACTGCAATTATGACATACCTACATCGTTTAAACTCCAAACAACTTTCTCCTCAATTCCATCCGGCTTTTTATTTACAACAGGCATCATTACTTATATTTCTGAAGGATTTGTATGTGTGAATTACGTTGATTGAAAATTGAACTTCAAATGAGAAATTTTAGATTTTGATCATTGAATAAAAGTTTTCTATCCATTATTCATTGGAATACTATACATATTTTGAAGCCTATTATAGTTTTTTGACAAAATGCATAGGTAGGTAAATACACCTTTTGATGTTATATTTTACAACGCACACGAACAATTCATGTTTAGGATTCGCCAATGCCGTTCAGAAAACAACTGCAAATTCTCATGTTGATTCGATGACGAATGTTAAATTATACACCAACATATACTCGCCGAAAATTAACTGTGAACCATTCTGCGTGCTGATGAATATTTGAGAAAATGTATCAAACTCATTTTAGCGCATATTTGAATTGTTTAGTAGTTCTTACTGATACTTGGAAACTTTCCAGCTAAGGAATATCACGAAGTAGGTTGTGAGTCTGACAGTACACAATAAAACCCCACTTTTGACGATATCGTGGAAATTAGACAAAAGTGTGTTTTTATAGTGTACTCTCAGTGAAAATAAATTTCCACTAAATAAACAAGTTGTCAATCAAAAAAGTAGGTTATGAGTGCTGGAATTTCCCGAATAGTAGGTTAGCGAATGAAAAATTGAAAACCAAGACCAAACATTGTTTTGGGAAAAACATTACCGCCTTGAATGATGACTCTGATCGGTATGTTTTGTTTATGTTTGCAATAATCCTGAGTCACATTTCATGCAGATCTTTCACGAGATTGAGTGTGGATAAAACTCTTTGAACTCGTGATTAATCGATTATTTGTTTTGGAAGACTGACGCTAGACAGGTATTTCTTATGGGTTTTTTGCTAAGTTTTTATTACGTTGTGCATTGTGTGGGCTGTTACCTTGAAAATATTTGGTTGTTATTATAGTCGCAGAAAAGTTTTATAAATTGAATTAACAATGAATATTTCTTTCGACGTAACTACTGTATAAAATAAGATATTGTTTTACGAAACGCGTTTTAAATACAATGAATTGTGAAAATTCTATAATTATTATCATGGATAATGTAAATATATTTCAGAGTTCACAATTTGACTCGTCTATATCAGGTTTGGTATTGTTATTGGAGTTTCTCATTTTTGATTCAGTAGTTATAACCGTTAAATTTTTTTCTATTTCTAAGATGTGTTTTTTATGTTCTCTTTATAAATCTACGGAGATTGAGCAGTTAGTTGAAAATAATCAGAACATTTTTCTTAAAACTTGGCTCCCTTTGATGATTCAATCCGAAATCTACAGGTATGATTTTCCAAAATGACAAAAATCATCAAATCACCAGAAAATGTTATCAACAAGTTAATACATGCATTAATCAAGTTAGTGAAGTACAGTAACGTGCAAATAATTGAGCATTGCCTCCATCTTTTGGGTGCGTTTTTACTGATTTTTGTTGAATAATATAACAATAACAATCATTACCATGATCATTAGAAAATTGTGAATTTTCAACTGGAAAAAACGTTAGACTACGAATGTTTTCGAACTTGTTTGACTTGTATGAGTATTTCCTTCGAAAAACCCAGCCGGTTATTTTATGGCAATTATATGCAGTTTATTCTACAGTCGAGATTCCGGTTATTGCACTCGATGACCTGCATCTGAGGTTACACCACGATATATCATGTCTCTCATCGAGGTCAACTGGGTTTTTACCTCGCTCTAAAGACTGGAGAAATATTTTGTATATTTTTACGTCTTCTAGTACGTGAGAGTATATTCTTCAAAAGTATGATAAATATCTCGTATTTCAAAACTATTATTATTGGAAATTCGATTTACTTAAATGTACTAATAAATTTCACTTACAAATAAATTTTACTGAATTGCTTATATTGTACTTTTTCAGTTTTTAGTTGGTTTGTTTTTGTAGTCAAATTGATTTCACTTGATTGAACAAATATTCTGAAAATCATTGTTTTTGCAAATTTAACCTTGGCAGTATTCTAAAGAATACATAATAGCAGTATTCCAAATAGATAATGGTTTACAAATATTATACGCCGTGTCTACGAAAAAAGAAACGAAGACTTGGTTCTTAATAACAAACAGTGCCTTCATTTCAAAACTTCCCACCCCTAGTACTTCGTTTAGCAGGGAGAATTCGCCGTAAGCAGAAAACACGTCCATTTAGATATCGAGGGGGAAGTTTAAAACTTACCCCCTTACCCCTAGCTACCCCCATTTAATAATTTTAAATGGCACCCCCTATCTTGTAACACATCATTTGAAGATCTTAAAAATCCTCACTCAACCCCGTTTAGAGAACTGAAATTGGTTCATCCGTTCTCGTAAAATAGGGCAGACAGAAAATTAAATATAATAAAAAAATAATAGCTATTGCAATTAAATAAATGTACCTTACTTTATTAGGTGTTCAAAATGTTCACCATTGGTAGCTAAGCAAAAGTACAATCTATTCTGGAATTCCTGTCGGACTTTTGGAAATGTTTCGTTATTAATTTAACTGCATGTGTCAGTAATCCTGTGTCTTAGATCCTGAATGTCCTACGGGGGAGTTTTTTATACTATTGTCTTCAAATAACCCTAGAGAAAGAAATCAGCGGTGTGCCGTCCTGTTGAAAATATAAATTTTGTTCATCCAAAAACGGGTTGTCTTCTTCATCAACTTGGCGTTCTAAGGACTGTGTTAAGATTGGATCGATTACATTTTCCAATAAGTTCAAATACAATTGATCAGTTTAATTTTCTCCAATGAAAATAGGGCCAATTATTTCGTTTCCCAGAATTCCACCCCAGACGTTTATTTTTTGTGGATATTGCGTATGATCCTCTCGAAACAAGTGTGGATTTCATTATCCCAGTATCTACAGTTATGCTTATTTACAAGGCCATTGAGAAAAAAGTTGATTCATCACTGAATCGAATATTTTTTATTAAATTCGGGTCATTTTGAATTCTCGCACTCATTATTTCACAAAATTAAATTCTCCTATCAATGTCATCCTCAATGAGTTGCTGAAGAATACTCAGTTTGTAAGGAAAGAACTTGTTTAGTTTTAAAACTTTGTGTATAGAACCAACTGAAATATTTACTAACTTAGCGACTCTCGAAATTGAAGTAGTAGGCTCAACGGCGAATTGTCCTAAAATCTCAATCTGTGCGGCTTCCGTAAGAACTCTCGGCTGTTTTACTGCTTTGTTGCACACGGAACCGGTCTCTTC
>WOGR01005810.1:0-10995 GCA_015342045.1 Leptinotarsa lineolata | reverse complement strand
TCATAGTGTTTATGAATGACCTGACTCACTCAGTCAGACAAGCAGATTTAAAAATTGTATATGCAAACGTGTTCATATCAACTAGGTTGGCACTGCATTTATACTTTGAGTATTTCAGAAAAAAACGTTGATGATTGATAACAAAAGGGCGTAATGCAACGTATTTATTAAAATGTTTTTTCCAACACTTCAAAAAGAACAACCTATTTTCGTTTTTGTATTTGGAATTCGAACAATCAATGATTTATTCATTAATTTAATGTCTTCTATAAATGAATGGCACAGCTCTTCACGCCGGCAGGCTCCATATATTCCGAAAATAGTATAGCATCTTTTATCATCAGATATTTTTCATCAAGCGCCTCATTTATAAAATACTGGACTTGTTCAAACGTAATAGTTTCTGATTTTTTGGACCTATAACTTTAATTTTTCCTCTTTAAGAATGCTGAATCTCCGAAATGAAGCATTTTGGACACAAGTTCATACGGACTTTTTTTCTAAAAATTGTCTCAGGAATATGTCACTTGAATATTTTAACGTACCTATGTTACACCCTGTATATCATTTAAAGAATTATTTTCGTGTATCGGTTTGTTACTATTCTCAGATTATGTAATAAACTGCTAATTCATCTACTTCTTGGATTAAGGATAGTGAAAAGTTCAAAACGAAACTTCCATGATAAATTGAAAAATTATGAATTCTCACCATGTATCCATCGTAAGTCCAAGATCCAAACTTCATAAAACACGTCTGTTCATCGAAGGGGAAATATTCGACATCTATTTCGCAAAATGATTTATAGATGGCGGGAGGTTTCCACGTTACTATGCCAGTATGGTGAAGAATTGCTTTGGTCATTATCGTCACTTCATAGTTTCCATCAGCACTGAAAAATTGAGAGTATTTGTCGAAATCAATCGTCTACAGAATTTTAAAGTGACGAAGACGTAGATGGAAAATTTCGGTGGTTTTCAAACCGAAAGTATCCAGATGACTGACTGCAAGAAGTGCAATAATATTTTTGAATGAAAAAGTAAAGCGTAATTTTTCTAATCTCCCAATTTCAAGAAATAATAATTACAAATTTTCTGAAAGAACAATTCGTTCAGGTCAGTCTCAACTGACATCGTTTTATCGAATATAGACGATAAATTAACATCATCTAAAGGCCATTCTTCCCTCACCTACACAGTAGTTTCATGGACTGACACCTGTCAAAAAACAACTACTCCTCTTACTTATACCAAGATAGGCGTTGGATTATATCCGACAGGTGTCAGTACAGGATTCTTCACTTGAAGAAATTACTGAATAAGCTTTTGGCTATACAACTGCCGCAATCGATTTTCAATTATTGGAATAGGCACACTTGCAGACCGGTTTCGGGCTATTTGGCCTCTCGTCGGTGCAAGGTAGTGTCCTACATTAACACGTATTCGATGATAAATTGGGCCATTCGGATATGTGGTTGGTGAGTAGCTCATATAGAGGCAGAGGGGGCGGTGACAGGTCTGTTGCTTGTCATTCGCTTCACCTTTGTTCGAGGTATGATACTCTGAAAGAATTTGATTTTAAAGTATGGAAAATCATCAGCGCCGTATGGATGTAGAACACTACCTTGCACTGACGAGAGGTTAAATAGCGCCAACCCGATCTGCAAGTATGCCCGTTACAATAAATGAAGGTCGATGCCGGCAGTTTTATCGCCAAAAGCAAATGCAGGAATTTCTTCTGAGAAGAATCCTGCACTGGAACCTGTCGAAAATGATTCAACGCCCTTCGTGGTGATAGCAGGGGAGAAGTTGTCTTCCATTAACCTACTATGTTGATGAGTTATGACTAGCCAGAACGAATTTTTCTTTTAGATAATTTGATTTACAGCCAGTCTTCCAGTATGCCCAGCGACTATATGTTTGTTTTTTTGTTTTTATTTGTTCCGTTAACCAGCTGACGAACGTCAACCCTTAGAAGTCTAAACTTGTGCGAGCAATGGATTAACGAGGCCTTACCTTTTAACGTGCGATTGCCCAGCACGGTGGCCCGGCGGGAAATCGAACCCCGGTCTTCCGCTTGAAAGGCGGATGTGCTAACCTCTACACTACCGTGAAAATGATAATTACACTTACTTATTATACAGGACGATATCTGGAAGCCATATGTGTTCAGAGGGAACATGGAGGGTCTCGACTCCACCGTAGTCATCAGGATTCCATTTTAGCTTATAATCGTTCCATACCTGAAAATGTACTGCTTCACAAGGTTATTTGCAACTTGTTTCCTAACTATGTTTTATTACCTGCTCAACCCAAACGTTGGTGGTCATTATTTGGTTCTTGAGGTTCTAGTAACAAAAAATATGGTGATGAGTATAATAAAGAAGTTGTATTGAAATAGAAAGCCAGTTGAATTGAGTCATTCTTGAAAACATGGGAAAAATGAACCAATGAGATCAATACTACACTGTTGGTAATAATAATAATAATAATAATAATAACAGGTCTTCATTCATCATAATAAGAAATAAACAATAGAAAGATATAAAGAAACATAGTATGATGAATGGGCGAGGTTCAGCTATTATAGTTGACCCTAACCTTTCAAAACTATAAAAAGTGCAAAGTATCTTACATAAATGATAAATTATTATAAATAACACAAAATGATACAATCACGATATGTAATAACAAAATGTGGGAAATCGAAACCTATTCGAGAGCCTGAAGACAGTGATATAGTGTTAAATTATTGACTCATTGACATTAGAGCTTTGAGTCTTTTTTTTAAAGTTCTTGAGACATAACTGTTTGAAATCTACAGATAAAGTGTTATACAATTTAGCTGCCATATATGAGAAACTATGTATATATCATGATTAGATATAAATAAGATTGCGATTGTTATTATTGAAAGATAGTGAAATGAGTTTATCACGCAGATTAGGGTGGAGTTCCGGTTTGCAAGATTTTATGAGTGAAAGTAAGAACCTGCAGTTCTCTAAGGGCATTAAGTTTCAGCCAACCAGAATTCTCAGAGGATGAGCTAATGTGATCGTATTTACGGATTCCATATGAAAATCGAATACAACTGTTTTGTATTTTCTGAAGACGCCGAGCTGGTCCGTAAATGCTATCACAGTAGGCCAGTCTTGATAGTATCAGAGACTCGCAGAGGCTGAGTTTCAAGTTTTAGGTCAATAAAAGTTTGTTGTGATATAACTGCCTCAAAATATTGAAAGAAGTCTTACATACGTGATTGACACGTTTTGTGAAGCCATGAACTTGAATTTTTACTTGCCTCTACAAAGGGGATAGCGTGATTATCGATGTGAATAGATAGAGATTCACGCACCGCACTTGCAATTTATTTAGATTGAGTTTCAAATTGTGTGCACAGGATATATCAAATAGCGATTGAAGATTTCTTTTAATGAGTTTTTCGACCTCATGGAAGCTGAAAGAGGTATATAGTTGGGTATCATCGGCGTAGTGGTGAATTTTGCATGTCTGTGTGTATTTATGGAAATCACTTATGTAGAGGGCGAAAAGAAGTGGTCCCAAAACAAAACCTTGTGGAACTCCAAATCTTTTGACCAATGAAATAAATTGTTCACTATCCAGTATGACATTTTGAGTCCGTTCTGATAAATATGTGTCTAAAAGAGATACTGCGCTCCGAGAAAAACCAAAAAACTGAAGTTTTTTACATAAAATAGACAAATCAACTGTGTCAAAAGCCTTGCTGTGATCAAGCAAAATGAGACAAGTAATTTTTTTTTCATTACATGACTTTAAAATATCAGTGATAAGGGTCAGGGCTGTTGTTGTACTAAATTGTGGGCAAAACCCCGATTGCACTTCAGAAATGAGATTTTTCTCCACAGAGTAGCTGGAAATTTGTTGATACTCCTAGCTACATTGTTACTTCGGTTGTCATAGAGATCGTTCATCCGGAAATGATGTTAAGTGTGACATATCATTATTTAGAATTTTGAAATAATCGCACCTTCAATTCATGAAATTGAATTATTTAATATATCCATCAGTATCAAGTTTCCTCCGAAGTAATTTCTGTAGATATTAGAACTCTTCATTCTGTTCATGCTTTTGGGAGTTTATTGACTCTTCTTCAGAAACTTTACAGTACAATAAGAGTTGGTAAACAAATGCCAAACTAGTAGAAAAAGTACTTACGAAAGGTGAGATTATACATGAGAAGCCAGTATGAGAAATATTTTTTTCCTTAATAAACTATAAAATCTGAGTGTTCGTATATCTCTCATATTTTATAGTTCATTAGGGAAACATTATTTCTCATGCTGTATAACCTCACTTTTTGTAAGTTATATTTACACTAGCTTAGCAATTGTTCACCATCTTTATTGTTTTGAAGAGTTCCTGAAAAAGAGCCAATGAAGTCTCGAAATCTTGAACAGAAAAAAGAGTTCTCATTTTCTTGTCTCAGACTGCAATCTTGCCCCAATCCTATGCTGTTTCATTCATTATAACTGCACTTTAAAACACATTGATATGTAGCAGATGACAAACGATAATGCCTTTTCCACACAGAATGCAAAATCCACTCAATCATGTGAAGTCTACACCAGTGGTTCCCAAACCATGGGTCGCGACCCACTAGTGGGTAGCGGGAGTAATTGGGTGGGTCGCGAAAACAGATTAAAAACACTTAATACTTTTGGATTTTTTTCCGATAAAATGTAAAAAAAATTGAACATATCCCATGACTTATGTTCCATTTCAACTACACTACAGAATTAAAAATCCTTATCTGAAAAAGAAAGCTGTATATGTTCAAAACACAGTGTGAAGAGCGTTGTACTAGTAAAATGAAAGTTTAAAACAAGAGTACAAAGTGGAACAGAGTTCTTTTTTAATGTTTTGCCACTCCTCAATGACTTTTTAAAAACATAGGGACTCAAAGTTAACGAAGAAATTACTTCTGCAATGAAGAAGCACCTTCGAGCATTGGCTACCAGTCTTAGGTAAATACTGCAGAAGGTGGTTCTTGGTTCTTGTTTTAGGAAGTATTTGTCAAAAATACAAGATGAGCTGCTCTGGGTAAAAAATCCATTTGATAATGATTCCCTCAGCAAAGTACAACTCTCAACATCTGAAGAAGACTCCCTTACAGAACTTTCTTGTGATCTCACACATATATGTGTGAGAGGGCATTCTCCACTCTGGTATATTCAAAAATAAATATTGAAATTGGCTTTGTGTGAAAAATGACCTGCGTTCAAGGCTTTTAATTCTCAACCCAGATATAGAACCTCTTGTTAATCATAAGCACCAACTCCACAAGTCAGATTAATTATATGGGTCTCATTTTTTCATTTTTTGTATTTGTTTAGTTTTGAGATTCTGAATAAAAAGTATTTTTTCGTACTGTATTTTGTCTTCAATCATATCATCTTTACCATTTAAATCTCAAGGCGCTATAAAAGCGGTGCTTGTGCTTTTAAAGGTGTATTCCTCAATAGTGAGTTTTCGCGATAATAATAATAAAAATATTATTAGTATTAATAATTTTAATTTATATTATTGAATATGTGGGTCGCGAAAAAAAATCCACCATGAAGGTGGGTCCTCAGGCAAAAAAGTTTGAGAAACGCTGGTCTAGACTATTATACATTGCATATGTGATAGTACATAGAGTTAACTTCTAGTAAGCAAAAGGAAAAAAATTAAAGATACAGACAGAACATTATACGTCTAGTTTCTTTATTATTCTTTCTGACACAATCTGGGAGAAAAAGTTTGTCTATAACAATTGGTGGAGATCATACGGGCACCAAATATTTTAATTATGAACGTTAAATTCGTAGAAACAACTTTTCTCATTAAGTTTATACCCCAAACTTCAGTGGAATTGAAAAAAAATTACTCACAAGAAAGAAAAACTACACAATTCAATATGTGAAACAGTTTCTCTGCTTGGGATTGAATTTCATATTCAATATATTTTTATTCTATTTTCAGAGGAGCTCCATACATGGGCGAATGTACTAGCACTTCATTGTCATGGACTTTATATTACATCAGATGGAAGCATGATAGATGACCTATTTTCGAATAGGCCTATAGAAATTGCAGTTTCCAGAAATGGTCTCATGAGGAAAGACAATTATTTATGGTACACTTTGGAGGAAACAAATTGAACCGTTTGTCTACGAAATTTATTGCTGACCCAATTTATTGCGTCAGCTCCGGAGACTCGAAAATACATAGCTATCTTGGTTATTCAACAATTTGATTTAACGCGACGTTGTGATAAGGAAACCTATATCTTTTTCAGTGACAGGAAAACTAGCATATTTTTCAAAATTTGAAATAGTGGAAATAAATTCAATAAAACGTTTCAACAAAAGCTAGTATATAGCATCGAGTTTGAGAATGTGAATAATTCATTAATTTAGAATTGAGAATAGGGAAAAAGAAAGGTGAAATTCAACTCAATTCTTCGAATGAGAATAGATTATTTATCTACCTGGATTCGAATATGATTAACTCTGGCCTAAATATATTAATTAACATCTAGAGCTTCTGATACATTTCAACA
Organism: Leptinotarsa lineolata; assembly: GCA_015342045.1. Lineage (NCBI taxonomy): Eukaryota > Metazoa > Arthropoda > Insecta > Coleoptera > Chrysomelidae > Leptinotarsa > Leptinotarsa lineolata. The sequence goes on along the minus strand of WOGR01005810.1, from coordinate 4,413 downwards.
GTTTATATTTGTAAATTCATCACTGATACAATAAAAGAGGGTGATACATAATTCATGTTGAGTGTTTATCAATTATATATTCAGTTACATCTTCAATGAAGGTGAGCCTAGTATTTATTCTGTTTATTGTAGCATAGATTTGACCATTGAATGGCCATGCATTTTTCACCCCAAAGACGGATTTTGCTTCCATTAACAACAGTCTCCTTTGAAATATATATTTGTACCTCTAAATGATCTACTTTGTTTGAAAATTTCAGACTTTATCGGAAGTTTTGACAATTTTATTATTGAAGGTCTTGGTTTGATAGGATTTTCATGACGTGTTCCAATCCTGTATGCAACTTGAACATGTCTAATTTCATTTTTGATTTGGAATTTATTATGCCCAGTATCTTATTCAGCAGATTTTCATCAATTTCTTCAGCCACCCCGTATATACATATATTGTTTAATTTTGTTCGTTGACAAATATTATCCATTTCTTGCTGAAAACTGTCTCCTTTTTGTTATAATCTGTTGATCCTTTCTTTCAAGATTCCTAATTTTTATTTATTTATTGTTTGTTGTAGCGGATATTTGCATAACAATATAGAAAGAGATTATTCAATAGACAAGCACGATTTCAGGGCTCTCTTTTAATCTCTTTTATCACCTTGCATCGCGTCTTTCGAAATTGCCCTCTTTTGAAAATCCATAATAATTGCATGTAAGCTTTCAATGACATAATCCAAAAAGGAAAGCGAGTTTTTCATACCTCCTGGAGAGGATGATATAATCCATCTCTGCTTGTGAACCAATTGTAAATACTCATTTCCATTCCATTAAACTGTACAGAGCTGAAGTGGGTCTCAAAGACCCACATCTCAAATTGATAATATCGATCAGCTAAATATATTTCTCATTGAAAGGACTTGCCAGGAACAAGGAACAACCACCATTATGCTTATAAACTGGCCAATCGAAGGATTTAGCACTACATTACCTTGTAGAGACGATCACCAAATCCTACAATATGCGATGGCCATAATTCACGACATCGGTGGAGCATTTAACAATTCACTTTCTCAATTTATAGGTTCAACTTTGGCTAAAAACGCCATAGAAACGATCACTGTCTAGATATATACCATACTCACAGAAGAGCTACTAGACTCTTCAAGATGAAGCTATTAGATCCTAGATCACCAGGGTTTACCCACAAAACAAGATAAAATCCTCCAAGGAACATTTGATGTTGTATATAATTGGTGCCCGAAGGCAAGTAGACAAAGACAGGCTTGTCTGGTGACCAGTATCAGTGGCCATTGAAATCATTTTGGACCTACCCCTTGACACATCTTTTTGGTCAACATACAAAACTGTACTTATTGTATGAACTAGGCTCGTGTGGAGCAGGTGTGTACAGCCGCAGACCCAGGATAGATATATGCCTATTCGGCCGTATTTCTGCTTGGAATCTACGCCATTGATTTATATGTGGAGATACTGGCGTCGACCATCAGCACACATAATCTATAAAAACATTTTCGAATAGCTGAAAGGCTTTGGAGATATTTCGCTCTCGACATCAATGATATTGAACTGCCAAAAAAGCTCTCTAGAATAGGAACACGTTACAAATTAGCTCTGGTCTGGATCCCTGGCCACATTGGCCTGAAAATGAATGAAGCTGCAGACTGCCTGGCCGAAGAAGGTACTGCAAGCGGTTTTATTGAAGCAGAATCTGTCACTTGTATCACTTTCAATTTTGCCAAACAAACATTGAATACCTGGACAGGCAGTCATCAAACAATCAATTTCCAGACTACAGCAGGGGTGATCCACGTTGTCTAAGAGGCCTGCTTACAGAAAGTCATCAAACAATTGATTATTAGATAAATTTGAAAGGTATTATCAGTCGTGCTAGGTTGAACCACTCAACTGTTCTCAAAAGGACAAGCCTGAAAGCAAAGAAGATGCCACCTATGAGATCGACAAAACACCTAATCCTCGAGTATCGAAGATAACCCAAGGATACCCAATTCAATCAGTTGCCTTGCAGTGAAAGAGAGAACAAATCTTCGGCAGTCGATGTCGAAGCTCAGCTTTACAACTGATTGCCATGGGTAGCCTCGCTCATCTTTGATATTCTAGAATTGAGTCTTTTTTCGGACCCATAAGTGGATATTTCCGTCTTCGAATAGGCCGACTTACGTTCTTCTGAATATCATGTAAAGAGATTGGAAGACACTCCAAAAGGGTATTTATACTTTGTGCCTTTCCCGCCATTGCCTGAATCAGGTTTTCATTGTATGGCAACGTTTCACTCTTACCAAATAAGCTACTTGTCTGCATTGAGTAATTAGATTAATTTGGTGGAGTTTGAATTGGTGTCAGCTACAAAAAACACTGGCGGGTTGTAGAGGAAGGTCAAATGGACCAAACCGATTTTATTCAACTCACTCAACAGATATAGCTGTATTTAGCAACACTTCAATGCTAGATTTTCACAAAACAGTTTACAAAACCATAACACGTGTTTCACTGGTCAATTCTACTCTAATCATGTTCAGTACTGGACATATCTGTGTAAAAGCTATTTCTCAGGTTTACAGATGGAGTTCTGCAGGATTTCAAACTCAAGTTTCGTCTATAACTTGAGTAAATTTTATAAATAAATTATAGGATGGATATGTCTACCGCGGCTCAAGACAAAAAATCCTGCAGATGATGGAAAATGAACCCAAAAAATATATTTGACACAATAATTTCAGGAAGTTTTACGGAAAAAACTAATACCACATCGATGAGTTGTGAGAGTTTCAGGCCCATCTTGACGGTGAGTCTATCAGAATTATTGCCAACGGGCCGGATGAGGCGGTTGTAATTGGAAAGGAGATCATCGTATAGGCGCTTGGCGTCCGGGTTTCCGGAACCTGGAGTAGGCGCTAGTCCTCCTAGTATCAGCCATGACATAATGAGCCACAGCTCCATCTCAGTCCCTAGAATAAAAGAAAAACGTTTCTATAATTGCATCAGCGAATTAGGCTGAAAAAAGACAACTTATTAAGCCTCAAGTTGAAGATGATAAACGTATTTGACATATTCAGATGAGAGTTTTTCAATTAACAGTCTACAGTTTATTCATTTTCAAAAATGTATCCAATATTTTCAATGTACTTTAAATTTTTGCAATGGCTGTATTTAGATCGATATCACTTTCAGAAATTAGTGTGTCATCTGCAAAAAGATTCATGAATTCACACTCTGTATTACTCAAGCTTATCTAATTCAAATACAAAATGAATAAAAGCAGCCCTAACACACTGCCCAGTGGTACTCCAGATTGAATTGTGACGATAGTGTTAATGAACGCACCGTTTGACATTGGTTTGCGAAATTTCGAATCAGAGATTTTCGCCTCGAAGATGAGCCCCGAAGTGATATACGTACAGTAATCCAGGACAAGAATTTGAGGAACTTGGTGGAGATTCACCCATCACAAACAGTGCCTGGTAGCGGATGAACTGGGAGTCAATTCCCATGTGGTTTATGAATGATCAAAACGTATTGGAAAGGTCAATAAGCTCGTAAAGTAGGTGACCCACGATTTGGATGACCGGCAGAAATTGTCACATTTCGTTCTTCTTTGCTCTTGCGGAACAAAAATGATCCTTGTTTGGATCGAATCGTCACGTGTGATGAAAAGTATATCCTCTACAACAACAGGAAACGGTCAGAACAGTGGTTGGACACCGATAATCCACCCAGGTACTTCCCAAAGATGAAAACTCACCAAAAAAGATCATGGTCACTGCATGATGGTCAGCGACTGGTGAGATTAACTATCTGCAACCGTGCTAAACCATCTCAGCAGCGAGGAAATATACGAAATGTACCGAAAATTGCGTCAGCAGCAGCCGCCACTTGTCAACAGAAGATGTCCAATACTGCTCCTGCTTCCTTCTGCACGTTTCTCAAATGACCGTCCGAAAATCAAACGAACTAAAAGTCGAAGTTCTGCCTCACCCACCACACTTTCCAGACCTCTCGCCAACCAACCACTATCTTTTCACCGGTATAACTTCCGCCAATCAGGAGTAGGCAAAAATGGCCTTTGTCGACCTCATCGAATTCCGAGCCCATAATTTTCATGCTGATGGAATTATCCGACTTATATAACGTTGGCAAGAGCGCACTTATTCAAATGACGTTTATAGCATGAAATTGCTTTCGAGCTAACGTTTCGTTGCTGTGCCGCTGTTTCCGGTTTCAAGGGTGAGAATATAAGGAAAAATTGCATGATGGCACTCCTAGGGTCAGAACACCCGGAGGTAAAATAGCTCACCAAACGGATCTATGGGTGGGGGCCGACCATTTCCAATGAGCTGTACACAAAATACTGGCAAAGCATTAGAAGAAATATTAAAT